>BLKR01010321.1:0-60273 GCA_011170035.1 Teleogryllus occipitalis
GCGGAGGCACGCCCTCTCGTTCCAAAAGGAATCGCCCGGCGAGGGGCGCGCGGGCCTCCGATATGGCGAGTCGGCGGCATGGGTGGCCCCCGCATGCGATCGCTTCCAATAAGAGTAGCGCACTCCCCTCGGTTGTGAGAGCGAGAAATACCTGGTCGCATTCCGATATTCAAATTAACTCTTGCATCAGAGCGTTTCAGCCTCGGCAAGATACACTCATATAAACGAATATCCGTCGTAATTAGAATAAAAATGCCTCTTTTTGTGAAACAAACAAAAAAGAAAAAGTACGATTAATATGGCTAGAATGCCAAAGAAAACAACATTGGTGTTTTTTAAATAAACAAAATAAAAAAAACCTAATCTTGTTATTGAAGTTGGTTTTTACACCAAGTTGTTAGAAAGTAAACAAATACAAACGGCATTTCTCAACTGAACTCACATTATATTGTTTATTCATGTTCTCCTTCACGACTGAAAATATAACACGGCAGAAACATCATGCACTGCTGACAACACTACGCACCTAATTTTAGACTCGTATTTAAAAAGTAATGAAATATAATGTCTTCTATATCATCTGCACAAAAGAGAAATGTTTTCAAATGTACGAAATGTGAAAAATGCAGTTGATAAAGCGAACGCGTTCCGATGGGTACCTAGTTTCTTCACTACGTTCAGTTACAATGCAAATGTCATATGGGTTCTCTCTACACCTCACCTAAATTATCCGCTAATTCTGCAGCGCCAGCAATCCCGCACGAGAACTTTCGGAACAAGGCGATACCTTCGCAATTACGGGTCAAAGGAAGATTACCCCGAAATGAAGGAAAGGCGGCGCTTCATCAGGCGAGAAGAGAACACGTGAGCCCGCGCAGAGGCGCCCAATCTATTTGCAGACAGCCTCTCTCCCTCCCTCTCTCTCTTCCCTCGGGACGAGCCGAGCACGACACACAGACAAAGGCCACGCGAATACCGGGCGTCGGCTCATGTTATGCACGCGGCGCACCGCCACCTCTCGTCGACCCCGGCGACGGTGCTGCCGTCTGTCGGGAGGATACCGGAGCGCGCGCGCGCGCGAGGGGCTTCCCCGACGCTAACTAGTCTGCGCGCCGCCGCCGCCGCCGCCGCCGCCGCCCGCGCGCGCGCGCACAAGTGGATTTGGGGGCAAGGTTCTCCGCTTTCATGTGGCTCGCGCCGCCCTCAGCGCCACCCCTCCGCCCCCGCCCTCCGGCTTTGTCTGCGGGACTCGAGCCCGTGTGTTGATTCAGCGGGTAGGATTGCGGGCGGAGACGTCGTCGACGGCGGCGGCGGCGGCGGCGGCGGCGGCGGCGGCGGCGGCGGCGGCGGCGGTGGCGGTGGCGGCGTGGGCGACGGAAACGCTGGCGGCGGCGGGGCGGCGCAGGCCTCAAAGACGACGCAACTGTTTGGACGGGCGACGCGAGGCCCGCCCGGAGACTAATCTCCACTAAAGCTCACACGTTCTGGTAATGAAATTCCTGTTCGGGCATTCACGATCGTCTTAGATCTGGACAGATTGCATGAGAGCCAGAAGCCAAGAAGTGGAGGCCACAGGGACGTCATAGTAGGTGCCACCACAGGTCGTAGCGTGTGTGATGGTGCGAGGAAGCGAGGAGAGTCATGGATGTCAAACCAGCGAGAACTTGGAGAGTCGTTGGAGGTAATGAGGATTTCAGGACAGAAGAGACGGAGATATCGTAAGTTTGGTGTGTAGATGATGAAATTGTAAGAGTGGGAACCGCAGGTACTAGAGAACTGATACAGAATGATCGGTGGAAAAGTTAAGAACAACCTCTTAAAGAGCAGCGACGTCAGCCCAATTGACAAGTCAAGGTACTCAGTTAAACCGGATTAACTGAAAACTACGGTGAAAGTGACACAAAGAAAAAAAACTGTAAAGCGAAAACGGCGCTGACAAAATTACCTGCGAAGGCGACGAGTTTACAAATCAGTCACAGAACACGAAGCGAGTCCACTCCGAAAAGGCCCCCGCGCGCGAAGCGGCAGAGCGAAGGCGATCTCCGCCAGCGACCACGCCCCCTCGCAGCGCGGCAGCCGGCTCGAACGCGCGCGCGCGGTCTCGGGTGGGCGTGTAACGCGAGTCGATCGAAGGCGTTAACGACGCCGCCGCCGCCAGCGGCCCCCGAGAGCCGAGAGCGGGAGGCGGCGTGTCTGCAATTAAACAGCTCGGCTTTCGGCGGCCGCACCTCGTCCCGCCCGCCCGCCCGCCCGCCCGCCCGCCCGCCCGCCCGCCCGCCCGCCCGCCCGCCCGCCTACCCGCCCGCCCGCCGCGTGGGAGAGAGGGATCGTCGAGTGCGGCGGTCGTGATTGCGGAGCAGTTCGCGAGGAGCGTTTAAAGCTGAAGTCCGAGTTCCCTGTACTCGGCCACGCGGCGCGACGTAATGAAACGGGACTGTGAGTGCGTGAAGCAGTGGATGCGAACTGAAGAGATGGTAATTGAAGTCTGAATGCCTAGGGTTACACACGGAACAAGTAATTAAAACACCGTTCAAGAATAAAAAAGTTAAGAAAAGACTATTTTTTAAAAATTCTCTCAGCAATAACAATAATAATTACATATTATGAATACTATATTGATGAAATCCACAATTCCTATGCATTAGAAACATTCATTGAAAAAAGTGAATATTATTTTTTTTCAAAATAATGTGTTCTTGTAACGATAGGCACACCTTGTCACACCATTCTCCTACAACCGCAAATTATTATTACTATTCCATTACTCATAAAATATTCACTCGAAATACAATTCAATTCTTTTATCACTTCTAGTGGCGCAAATTCAATTCAATAATTCAAACAAATGTGTATTGAGATACACCGCCAAGCGAAAGTACTAAGTCAACTTTTCCAGTTATTAACATTTAATTGTGCCACTATTTCTTCACAAATATTTCAATAGTTCCATAACTCTGTGCGCGTCAATAGCCCAGGTACACCGCCGAGCATTAAAAAATACTGCCATCTCCTTGAAAACGTAAATTCCGACTCATATCATCCAGCCAGTGCGTGCGAACGGTCAGGAACTCGAGCGTCGCCAAGAATCCAGTTAAGAAAATTGCCTGTGCGCGCGCGGCGGTGGAGCGGCGAGAAGGACGCGGTGCGCGGGCCATAAACCCCAAAGCCCCGCGACCAAGCGGCAGCGCCAGGAGGCGAGACGGAGGCAGCAGGAGCAGCGAGGGAAGTGGGAGCGCCGGAAACTGCGGATGGGGGCGCGGGGAGGGTAAGGCAGGAGAAGCGACGAAAACGCACGAGGACGAAGAAAAGCGTGGGGAGCTGTGAAGAGAATGTGGGAGGGCGAGGAGGTGAAAGAGAGTGAATATGTGTGTGTGTGTGTGTGAGAAAGAGAGAGAGAGAGAGAGGGGGGGGGAGAGGAAAGGAAGTCGATCGGGCGTGAAGAGAGAGTGGGATGGACTACGGAAAAGTGTTCAAAAAGTAGCGAGGAAGAGTCGTAGACAGACTGTGAGGAGGGTGTGCAAAGGTGAGGGTTATTGAGAGAGATTGTGAAGGGCGCTAGAAGGAAGTGAGGAGGAAGTGAAGAGAGTACGGTGGGCGTGGGGAGACCTACAGAGTAGGTGTGAAGGAAGTAGTGAGGTCGCGGGAAGGCACCAGAAGAGCGTAAGGAGGGTGTGGAAATGGCGAGTCGATGCGTGAGAAGAAAGTGGTGAGGGACACAGGGGTAGTGCGACGCAAGCGGTGGGTGGGAGCGCGTGGGAGAGGCGGGAGAAGCCGTGGCAGCGCGAGGGCGTGGGGAAGGCGGCGGGAGCGACGTCGGCGGAGCGGGCCTGGGTGGGTGGCCTGGGCGGTGGGAGAACCGACAGAAGGCGGACGCTGACGCCGCAGCGCCGTCTTCGCGGCAGGTCTCGCCGGAAGATAGCGCGCTTCTGCGTCGGAGATATGAAGAAGAGACGGCGGGGAGAGAGGCCAACGAAGACGCAACTGCACCCACCATTCGTGAAATATCCTAAAGACGACGGCGTTCTTGAAGGAATAAAGTTTTGAAATGAAATTCGTCCTAACGACTGGATGTGTTATATTTAAAAATGCAAACGAGTAAGCAGAGGAAACAGATGTGCTGCTTATAAAAACGTGTAATGAGGTGTTTGTGTTATACGTTTGAAGACTTGATAGAATCAAACATTAAAATGAGAGCCAGAAGCACAAACGGGTGGTTTCCTGGAAAGAACTGGTGTTTCTCGTTATTTCCGACGTTCCGTTTTTGTTGGTAGCTAAATATACCAATTCTTCCGAAAAGATGTTTTTCAACTGAAAAGGTAATACAATTCTTTTTTGTTCATTTATGATCCGAATTTATCGACTGTCTTAGGATGGCAGTGCATCGTATTCCATTAAGAGTATATGTTAAGTGACTGGACTGTAGATGAGGACTTCGTAAAGTTTAAGATTCTCGTCACTCACCCGCAGTCATCTTTTGCGGATCCACTGGCAAAGACAGTTTGCTTACCTGCAAAAATCAAACAAACAATGCATTAGAATGGCCGACACTAATAACAATTTTATACATAGGATACACAGCAGCATATAAAGGGTAATGAATTAAAGTAATGAGTTTCTCAATAAAATAAGGTTGTGAATAGTTCCAAGTTTCTTACAATTTTTGAAATGAATTGTTAATTGTTGGAATCTTTTTCATTGTACCAATTATATGTTGATTTCTGATTACTTAATTTAATAGAATTCTTAAAATATTTTCGAAAATGCAGACCGTAGTACGTCAATCAACAACTGTCATCAAATACAGGGCAGTTGACAATAATATAGTAGCCCTGGATTATTTGCAAATACAGTATTATATTATTTTTAACTTGTATGTACAATTATATATAATCCATGAAAACTTATAAGTTATCTTTGTGCAATACAAATTTGCAAAGAAGATTAACAGATAAGAGGTTTCACATGCAAGGATGAGGCAAACAACTTCTTTAAATAGAAATTGTAATGGTGAAAATAGAAGCCAGCGCTTCTTTCTTTAGTTCCTTATCCTTTAAGAGATACATTTGAAATTAAACGTTCGAACGACAAGATCATCACCACTCCTTCCCTAACCGATCCCATCCAACAACAAATTTAGTGACTCATAATTCACGATACATATTTCCCATCCGCAGTCTCAAATCTTGATACGAAGCTAATACAAACTGGAAAAGTAGCCCAGGAACATCGCACAGAAGAAGGGAAAAGCCTGCGATAAGCCTTCCGCAACTGCAGGAGCCGCGCGCAGGCCTCCAGGAGGGGGTGTATTATCAGGCAACAATCGCGGGCCGAGCCGACAAGGGAACTTTCTAGACTTCGTCGCAAAACGGCGGCGGCGAGGGTCGGTGGAAAGACGGAGGAAACGGCGGAGTGTGCACGCCCGCTAAGGGAGTACTGGTGTTAGCAACTGCTGAAGAATTGCCGGGACGACAGTGTGTTTGCATAGTGCGTCGAGTGATTACGACTATACTGCGGTTTTTAGTTTGCTACGTTTGACATTGAATCAAATGTTACGGTGCCATCCAGTTGGGACCTTAAACGCCACTACAGTGACGTCACTATGTTGGCGTTCATCCTTCCGATTGGGTGACACCGAAATAGCTAATTTACTTCACAGGCAGCGTAGTAAAAATTGTAGTAGTGTAGCGTAGTAAAAATTGTAGTTAGTGTAGTTAGTGACCGCGTCGATGACTGTTACAATGGCATTGCATTCACGACTATGCACGAAGATGTTCACTATAAAAATAATGTTACTTACAGTAATAGTAATAATAGTAATAATAATAATAATAATAATAATAATAATAATAATAATAATAATAATAATAATAATAATAATAATAATAATTGCACTAATAAAATCACAATTGAGTAAAATAAACTACGAAATAGATTCAAGTTCGAATGGACGACATGCATACATTCAGAGGTCAATATTCTGAAGCCCCGAGTTGGAAAAACACGTTTCCAACCGGGAGCTCGATGACCTACAAACCAAAATAATTGTGTCCCCAAGATGTTTTTGCATGCGGCACGAAAGCGATGACACAGGCGTCACAACGAGGCTGAGGACAACGGAATAAGCGGCGACCGCCGGCGGAGAGTGACAGCGGCGGTGAAGCGAGCAGCGGCAACGCTCCCCTCGCGGGGGTGGCGTGCCTCGCGGCCGTAAACGGCGCCGAGGCCTTGCCCTGCGGCGGCGGCGGCGGCGGCGGCGCCGATCAAATGGAATCGCCGCCATCAATGTCTTCCTCGGAGGCGGCGGCGGTGGCGGGACGCGACGGCGCCCTCCTCAAGCGGCACGCCGCGGCGGCGGCAGTTGCGGGAGTATTGGGGGTTGTAAGGTCACCCACGACGCCACAGGGTCAACAGAAGCGGTGGGGGTACTATACTTGGGTTTTCGTAACGTGGCGGATGACATTAGGTCATCTTTACACCTCCTGCTTTATAAAATGAATCTTTATAAGAGTGATAAGAACATGTTTGAGGCCATGAACCCCGTTGAAAAGGACGTTCGCGAATTAATTGAAAAGATTCATTTTATAAGACGGGAAGTGTAAAAATGATCTAATGTCATCCGCGACGTTACGAAAACCCCAAGTATAGTGGCGGCTGTATGCTTGGGTTTTCTTAATGTGGCGTCTCAAGCGTGAAAGAGGAGGAGAGAGAAGGCAGGGGAACTGCATCGTCACTTCAGCTCCGATTTTTACGAATCAGTATTGGAGTCTGCCTTCCCTCTCTCTCTTTGGCGCGAGGCCTTGAGACGCCACGTTAAAAAAACAAGTATAGTGGAGGTTGTGGTAGCCGTAGCGAATGCAACAACGGTTGTATTCGCGATTGCGTTGATGGTAGCGGTGGCGACGGCGACAGCGGCGGCAGTGGCTATGGCTGTATGTCTGTGGATGTGACTATGGTGGTGGAGGAGGCCGCTGCAGTGGGGGTTGTGGTAGCCGTGGTGGATGCAGAAAATGTTGCATTCGCGTCCGTGGTGATGGTAGCGTTGGCGCTGGTGGCAGCAGCTTCATCCGCACTGCCCGTCCCTCCCGGAGGGGTCGTATTGAAGCTGGCATTGCGTGAGCCCGGGACGCACACAGATACTTCTTTTTCTGAGAGCACTTCGGTGGCGTCCCAATTGCCGTCCACGACGTAGTACGAATTACGTAATCGTTTGGTGTTTCGTAGCTGTTGCCCTCATAAATGGAGACAATCTTGTCTTGTATAACCACAAATTTATGACAATTACCGTCTTATCAATTGAATCGTTTCCATAATTACTTAAAGTGCTACTAACGCAGAGAAATAGAATCATGGAAACTTTTGAACTGTACGTCAAGTACTCCAAGATATAGCAAGAGCGAATGTTTTTCAATGCATCTCTCTCAGTAAGTGCCACTCAAATGCCTCACTTCTTTTCTGGCGTCTATAAGTTTATATCGGCAACAAAAGTAATCTGGCCCTATCTTCGCCATCTCATCGAAAGCCGTACCAGCCACTCACAAACCAGAGGCTGCAGTCTCGCCGACGCTTGCATTTCCGGCTGTAATATCTCCACCGTTGTCGCCTATCAACTGCGCCAAGACGTTGCCGTCGCTTCCCTTCATCCCCGCACCGACGATACCCCATCCCGCAGCTTCCCCGTCTCCGGACGATCTCTTCCCTTTCCCTGCATCCCATCTTTTACGCTACCACCGGAGTTACTCGCGCGTTATCTCCGTCACAATCACCAATACCGCGTCCATCCTACCACCCCCTCATCACCGGTCGCCGTTGACGCCTCATTGCAGCGGCCTCGCCGTAGACGCACGCATTTCCGGCTGCAGCATCCCCGCCGTTGTCGCCGCATCATCCTCGCCAAGATCTCCACTCCTCCCACCCTCCGCACAGACCGCGATTCCGTCGTCCCTCACCCGCGACAGCTTCGAGAGCGTTCACCAGTAAGATTGGCGGTTATATGCGTACGCTTACGGATGAATCTCACGGTTAGGAAAGAGAAAAATATTTAAAAATGACAATCAAAGAGAATTAGAAATCTCCGAATTCAAACTTACGCACTGGTCATTCTCAAATGGAATGTTGCGCTCAATTATACCATAGTTGTGTTTATCTCCAGAAGTTCCTTTACAAATAAGTTCGGTTTAAAATATTTACCAATAATAACTAGCAAACGTAATCATGATGTACGACCACTGGATTTGTCTATTCATCTCTTGGTCACAATGACAAGCATGTGTTTACAAAGCGAATTATTCCGTGTCAGAATCATCGTCCGTCCCCTCCACTGCCACATCCACCCCCACGCGCCTCCAGAGCACATTTCCTCCACCCCACCCTCCAATCACCGGCGGCCGACGTCGGCGCATCATCGTGGCAGACGCACGCATTTCCGCCTGCTGCATCTCCGCCGTTGTCGCCGCATCAGCCGCGGCCCCGCCCCCGCCCTCCTCTCCGCACCAGGCGTTCCGCTCCGCCCGCGCCAAACGAGGGCGCCCCCGCCGCCGCTGCAGCAGCTGCGATACTGCGCGCTTCCGGCGCGGGCGGACCCCCGGAAATGACGGCGGGCCGCGCGTCTTATCGCCGTGACTCACCGGAAGCGCGACCGTGAGCCGCGCCCTCCGCCTTCGTCTTCTTCGCCAACGGCTCACGCCGATCGGCCCTCTCGCCTCAGGCATAGGCCCGTTCCGACACTGGTTCTTATCGTAAAATGAATTTCGAAAGTTGAGTGCTATCGCTACTAAGCAGAATAAAGCAGGGAAAATACACACCTTAAAGCAGTCACTACTTAGAGTTTGATAAAATTTCAAAAATTACAAATCACCGTAGTCATCATCCAATACCAACTTCCCTTGCAAGCAGAAATTGAAAGAAACCTATGCTTCCTTCGGCCATGTGAGAGGTGTTATGGTTTCGTTAGCAACACGGAAACTCGAAAAAAAAAAACATCAACATGAAAGAGTTTTGATTTTGTTTGAAATAGACAAATATTTGACTGTTCATCCGACAATTCTCTTACTGCGCGAACCGACTGAATTTTCATACTGAATGCGACATGCTTACGACGTATATGATGTTACGAGACAGCAAGGTTACGAAAAAGAGACTCCCCCCCCCATTAAATATGTGCAATTCCTTGTTCAGTTATAAATAAACTTTTTTAAAAATATTTTTGGCATTTAAGAAAACTATTTGGTATTATAAAACTATAATGTATTAGAAAACCATTTGGAATGGTTTTGTTCACCAGCATTTTTGCTAACACGCCACTAGTATCAACATAATAACATAAGAAGCGTTTTACTGCTTCGTGAAGCAATATAAACGTTAAATGTATTAATATACTAATAATTAAGTTATTTTGCATTATCAAATTAAACATTTAATTGTAGGAAAGTAGTAACTAGTGTATTCCGAATAAACTCATACAGTGGAGAAATAATTTAATGGAAGGACATTGTTTTTTAGTGTAACAATAGCAAGAATTGTCAGTATATTATCTTGGAACTCTTCCCTACAACAACACTTTACAAAATTTGTCCGAAACTGAAGTTAGTTTGGCATATTTTCTCTAATAATAAAATTAACTTCTATTACCAATATTGACGGCAATAATTTTCATGTTTTCTTTGAGCTTCTCCAAAATCACAATTTCCAAACGTCATAATTAAAACGATACTGAAAACATATGCTGCGTGTATACTCTTTCAAATGAGCATCACCATGCTACCTACTAACGTAATATTTTCGTGGTTTCGAATCCCAGTTCTACGTATAATTCATTTACGTGCATTTTTGGGGTTTGCTCTCTGTTGATCTCACTCTCATTAACAAGCGTTATTTTTTCAACGTTAAATAAGCTCGTGTTCATTCATTAATACGCTAGGGAAATGAAGAGATGTAAAAAAAACGTGACATCACGAGCAGTTGTGTTTCAATGTATCATTTGAAAATGCTCTAATTACGTCATTATTTTCAATGCAGAAACCACATTTGTCCAGAAGCCCCACAATCGTGCTCTAAACATGTCAAAGATTTCTTAATTTTGCCAACCACCCGATTAGAATTCAAGATACACATTTTATTGTGGATTAAGGAAACGAATTAGCGCGTCCTATAAGAATCACAGGAACCACTTTCCTAGACCATTCACGCCTAGGATCAAACTGACATTTTCAGTGTTTGTTTTATTAACACGACCGCTTGAATTTATTGCCGAAGAAATAAACTTCTGCAAATTATTCTCATTTTGGATACATTAATTTATATTTACAGAATTTATAGTAACCGTCCAGGTGTCATCTACATTGGAGCTCACCAAGAAAGAAATGGAAACGAACATATGGTGAAAATAAACCCGGTTTGCACGGTTTGGGGCAAACTTAAATTGCTCACAACACAACCTTCTACAAGTACATCAGGCATTCGAACATTAGTACCTAGAGGCGGAAGGTGACTATTTCAGCGTCTCCATCGCGGATAGTCCATATTTGGTCTGTGTAACCACTCCATTTCTGCGTTGAATACGTGGCTCCAAGTTACACAGAAACACGCGTCGTCTTGCCAGGCCCTCGAGCGGAGGGGATGGAGGAGGTGGGGGAGGACGGGCCACGCGGGAGTTCAGACGACGTACATTAGCCAGCGAAGCGGAATCAAGAGCGAGAGTGCGCACTTACGTACGGGTTACGCGAAATGGATAAAGCGAGCATTCGGAAGGCAAGCTCTTATCGAAATATGTAACTCAGTAATGTACACAGAAATTAAAAGAAACTAAAACATCGAGCAGATTCATTCCCCTCAAATCGGAAGAACCCAGAAAGGCTCCAAAAAATACATAAAAATCATTCAAACAGTCCCAGTTAAAAAATTATACTTGAGTTAAATCACACAAGGCAGTATAAACCAAGTAATACGTACGTATATTTCATTAAACCCAATGTAAATTCATTGTATTCACTACAATAATACATATACCAGTACATTATTACTACATATTATGAAATTAATTTCATGAAGGTATACTTTTTTTAGTTATTACCGTATTTGCCAATAGCAGTTGCAATGATTCCGCAAGAGAAAAGAGGACACATGGGCGCCTTCATCCTGCTAAAAAACGTAGTCGGGTATTAAATAAAATTATTCGAATGACATACGTTGAAAAACCACAATACTTTTACATCGTTTTTCCTTTTCATTTTATGAACAATTAGCGATCCATCTCTGTGTTAATTAAAAAGGGCAATGCAAGCTTTCATTATCCTCGTTGTGTGGAGTTCCATTATCTCATTATATTCGCTTGCAGGAGTTACGGAGCCGGATGCACTTTCATCCGAGGTAGTAAGGTTAACGGCCCGAAAGCGGTAAATACACAATAGGCAGCATCGTCGACCACGAAATAAAATTTTACACGTACAGAGGAACATGAGAATTAATTCAACGTTCAGGCAAATGCGAACTAATCTTGATCATCTGTGTTTTGTATTGCCTAGAAGTTTAAATATCTGTTCAAAACTATCGAGCTTTTTTGTTATTTACACTCTATAAAACTCAAGGAGATTTAATTGAAATGAATTAGATAAGTGAAGGATTTTTAGAACATACTTATTAGTATTTTTCATGTATTTCTGATATAAATGTTGAAAGTAGCGACATTTAATCTACATTTCCTAAAAACGCTGAAAATGTATACCTTCCATCTTCTCGATTTTCTCTTCCCACGATTCCGGCTAAATTAACGCTTTCCATCTCCGACAAAATGTAGATCTTCTTGAGAGATAAAATTGTTTTTCATACATATTCTAATAACATATTGTTCGTATCTAAGGTGAACAAGTATCAGATATCTTTAAAGTTAGTTCCCCGAGACGACAAAAATCTGCGGCCAACTGAACAATCACGTGGGGTGTTTGTCGCTCGCCGTCCCGAATTAGGGCGGGTGATGACGGCGGCGGGGGCGGCGGGGGTGCACGCGGGCGGAGGCGCACCGCGCTTCCATCCACACCTCGCACGTGGCGTGCACACGTGTGTCGGGTAGCGAGCACAGCGCGCTCTGTTTGCGCAGCCTTTTAAAAAGCCTCCACTCAAAATATTTGTGGGGCGCCGCAGTGCATCTACCTCTCCTGCAGCTGCCGCCGCGCCGCTGACGTCACGCCCCCGCAGATGCTTCCGCCGCAACACGTCGCTGTGATAGGATCAGAACCTTGCGTTTCAAAGAAAGTTGCTGGAAAGAACGTTCCTGTTTTAGGTAGTTCTGGGAAGACATAGATATTCTGATAGACATTGTTAGTTATTCATCTACCAACTACTATTATAACTCTTATACAATGGTCTCATATATAATCTATATTGTAAAATAAAAATAGTAGTTATTAAGACTACAGTCATTTTAGCAACTATTTTTTCCAATCATCAAAATACTAAAATACTACAGTCTTCGACGTCGTGGTCGCCATCTTCTCACTCGTCGACAGCCCCGCAGTCGTCCCCGCAGTCGTCCCCGCCGTCGTCCCCGCCGTCATCCCCGCCGTCGTCCCCGCCGTCGTACCCGCCGTCGTACCCGCCGTCGTACCCGCCGTCGTACCCGCCGTCGTACCCGCCGTCGTACCCGCCGTCGTACCCGCCGTCGTACCCGCCGACGTCCCCGCCGTCGTACCCGCCGTCGTACCCGTCGTCGTCCCCGTCGTCGTCCCCGTCGTCGTCCCCGTCGTCGTCCCCGTCGTCGTCCCTGTCGTTGTCCCCGTCGTCGTCCCCGTCGTCGTCCCCATCGTCGTCCCCGTCATCGTCCCCGTCGTCGTCCCTGTCGTCGTCCCCGCCGTCTTCCATGTCGTTGTCGTCCCCGTCGTCATCCCTGTCGTTGTCGTCCCCGTCGTCGTCGTTATTCCCCGTCGTTGCCGCCGTCATATCCGTCGCCGTCAACATCCCAGTCTTCAACATAAACCGTCGCCGTTGCCTTCTCCGTTGTCGCCGTTGCTGTTGCCGTGGTCGTGACCGTCGTCATCATTGCGGTCGTCGCGATCATAACCACTGTCACCTGTCGTGGCTGCCTTCTCCGTTCTCATCGCCGTCTCCAACACCGCCAGCACCGTGGACGCTTGCTCTCGCCTCAGCGCTCGCGCCCGCTCTCGGCCGCGCTGTCGACAGTTTACCACAAGCTGCCACGTGCGGCGGGGGCTGGGCGGCTACCGTCGCTCCTGAGGACGTAAGGTCTCGTGCAGACGAGGCGGATATATGCCAGAAGCAGGAAGTCTTGTTGATAATATTTCTGTCGTCCTGAAGGGGATGCTTTGTGCTCCTTTGGGAGAACAGTCGAGGCGGCTTCATCGAGACTGCGCTTCCTAAACAAACCTATTAATCAAAAAGGCGGGCTGTTCCTCTTGCACCAGATTCACGAGTTCATGGTTTTGAGGGTGACCTCGTTTATTCCGGTAAAATTCCAACAGATGTTTGAGTAACAGCTCAAAGCATAAACTACCTTCACTATCGTTCTTATAAATCATCCAACAATTTTCCATTTAGGTTAGACATTTTCTAAAGGCTTAAGCAAACATTTCACTACCAAAAAAGATTAGCGTTCTACGCTTTAAGAACAATGTCTAAAAGAGAGAAAAGGCATTAATAAATGAATATATATCTTAGTCATCTTTCTCATTTCTACAAGATTCATCAGAGGCCTGAATAATCAATTACTGTCTTGCCTTAAACAGTTGCGGCAGGGCCAGTCAAAACCTCACAACTCTTCTTTGATCTGCTTCTTTGATATTGCTCTGTCAACGTTTGCCCGAACTCCACGGTTTACCAAAGCAGCATAGCTCTGAACGAAAATGACAAATTATGTTATGTCTGGAATACACTGCAATACGAAATATGGAGCCTGTACTCCCCAAGGAAGAACAAGCTACATATGTAATCCTATAACATGTTAAGGTAGAATTACAGCATACATTGTGAGCAACCAACAGCAAAACTCGACGCGAAAAAATAGTGTAGTATATTGTACTTCAGTCAAGTGGCTTTCTATTTCCCTCGGGTTTCGCTTACAGCCCGCGGCGCCAAGATCTTTGTCAGCTTGGTTTAAGATACACTCCAAAGCACACCCGAGTCAGGCGGCAGACGCGTCGGCGTGTCGCGAGGGGGGCGGGTCATCCGCGAGCACGACCCACCCGTCCCGCTCCGGCGCGGCCCGCCCGGCCTCGGCCCGCCCGGCCTCGACACGCGCCGGCCGGCGTCTCCGGCGTGTTCCTCCACCCCCGACACTCACGTTTTCCCCAACACCCACAGCGGCCAACATCGCCCGGGCGCGCCCGCCCGGGGCCTTTGACCCCCGACCCCCGGCTGGGGCCCCGACCCCGCGGGTGTGGCCGACACCTCCGCCGGATAACTCACGGCCGCGCAGATAACTCACGCCAACGCGTGGGACCCCGCCGCGCCGCGCCGCGCCGCCCGGGCTGGCTAAGCTGGATGGCGCCGTGGGAGCCAAGCAGGAGAGAAGGGCTGTGTGGGCGGTGTGGTGGTCAGCTATGCGCTTGTGACATTGTCTAGTCCGAAGAAAAGGCTAATTCCAATAATAGGAAAATTCCGATACAACGACGTTGACGAAGAACCATGAATGAAAGAGGATAGGAAAGACAGAAATTATCTTTGAATGACAAGTCACCGAAGAGAACAAGAGTCATGACTAGACTAAAGAGGTATTATTCTTTTCTCTGTGGTCATGCACAAAAGAAAATATCACAAAAGGAAATGAAACAATAATAATAAAAACAAAAGGGATAAAGAAAATATCAGTGCAAAATATTTTATTTTATATATATATATATATATATATATATATATATAAATATAAACACACACGATAATGTCCACAATAAAATTAGAGGAAAGGAAAAAATGGAATAAAGAAAAGAGAAGGAAAGGAAAATGGAAGCAAACAAACAAGCAGGGAAGATCAGAGATGAGAGAAAATATAATAATTAACAAGAAGAGAGAACACTAGAAAAGAGAAACAAATATAAGAAGAGTTCAAGAAGAAAAGGGATCACAGAGCACTGAAGTGAAGTCAACAGCAGAGAGAAGAAATGGATGACTAAAAAAAGCAGAAGAGGATAAACATAGAAGAGGAAACATCAGGTTTCAAAAATGATTAGAAACTAGGTAAGTGACATAGAAACAGTTTGGTCGGCAAAGTTATACTTAGGTTTTTCTAACATGACAGTTGATTTTAATCAGCTGTAACGGTGTCATCCAATCGAGAGCTAGAACGTCGTCACGGTGACGTCACTGTGGTGATGTTTTGTTCCCAATTGTACCAAACCGTCAACAGCTGATTTACGCCAACTGCCACGTTAGAAAATCCCAAGTATAGCGGCCAGACCCAAGCACGCAGCAGCTGCGACCTGGGGCACGCCTGGGCGCGAGCAGCGCAGCGCGGCCGAGCGCTCAAGAGGGAGGAGCAGGCGACGAGTATCTGTAGCCGCAAGGCCGCGGCTGTCGGTAGGAGCGCCGTCCGCTCGCCTACGCACCAATTGGGCGGTCTCTATCTGATGGAGGCGGCGAGACCACCGCGCCTGCAATCCCCGCCTCCGCCTCTCGCCGCTCAGGCTTTTCTCGTCGGATCTCGTCGGCCGCGCGATCACTTCTCGCCGATTCCAGCGCGCACGAGCGCCCTCGTGGATTTTCGCGTCTTAACACCTCCTCTCCCTGATGAGCGCGAGTCGATAATGGATTAACACGCGCGCAACGAGGCGCAGGTAATTGATGGGGACGCGCGAGCACGAACAACATGGCAAACATAAGCCTGCATTTTATCACGCAATCGCATTCCTTCCAGATATACGTTTTTTTTACTTCCTACAGTAACAATTCATGCAGATAAGCACGGAAGAAAAACGCTTCGTTTGTCACTAGCACTCACAGAAGTTATATTTAACGTCCAGACCCAGACTGATTCTCGTGAACTATCCCTTACCTCTGATTCGGAATGCTCACTTTAAACACTTTTCCATGTATTGCCTCAAATAATGACAAAATGTTAGAAAAAATACACATTTTTTCATTGATTTGTTTGTTGACATTACGTTGTCCAGTTTACATATTAACTCTGCAAATGTTTGTTGGTCTTAATTTATCTTATATTAACTTAAAATTACTCACACTTACTTTCATTCACAATCAATTTCGAAGAGAGTGTAGGGAATGAAAGGTTTACCCAACTGCCAGGAAGTGACATTAATAGAACCGGTAAAGGAACTTGATTTTTAACGCCAGCTCGTGTTTTCGACAAATAGGCGCCGTTGAAACGCGCCCGGTGTTTTACTTTTATAGCTGAGACTTGTCGCGTCCATCCAGGTCGCGCCCATCGCACCACAAAGCAGCGCTCGTAATTCAAACACCGCCGTCACCGCCGCCGCGTTGCATCCTCCGCGGCGAGAGGACAAAAATAAACGCTCGAGAGCCGTAAAAAAGGCGTGACTGGCGCGCGCCGTTCAGCCAGCTACGAAGCCTCGTCTTCGCCTCACGTTAATGGAAAGCTTTGTAGCGGTGGCCGGAGGCCCGGGACGCGGCGTGTCGCGCACCTTGGGGCTTCACGCCGGAGACGATAAACGGGAAAGAAAGTTCCCAGTGGTTGAATGTTCTGTGGGAACTGTCCGAGAGGGCGGTTGTAGACGGACGAATCTTGGAGGAGGAAGAACAGATTACGATAGTCTTTCAATCAATGAAGTATATTTACATTTACCTGCGAACTTTTCCACCCGTTTCTTGATGGTTGTGCGTTTTCCGAAAGATTTGAAGACTCACGTGATTTCCTCCTACCTTCCTTGGTTTTGCTTTCTGTCATGTCTGAGCTGCTGTCTCTTCCAAATGGAGTATATTTCTTCTGAAGAGTATGCCTTCTGCATTGGTTGTACTTGTATACCTATATTGAATATTGTAGAGCTGTTATATCCATAACTCTTCGCATTCATTCATATCTTCCCCCAATTCATCACTCACTCCAGTGCAGAGTACTACTGAGCTACTTCCATAAAGAAGGAAATGGTAGCTCTCTTCGCAATCTAATGTGCATCTATTACTTTGTCGCTATTGTTATTGTAATTTTTTTCTCTTTCGCGTTGTCATTTTTTCTGCCATGAGAGGGATTCATTGGCATTTTCTCTTTCACTATTCTCTTCTCCCTCTTTCTATTTATTGCCCTTTCTCTTATTTATAAATTATACAAAGCTTTGTCTGAAGTGAGATTAAATTCTAAATTGTAACCATCACTGAGCTCTGAAACAAATGCCAACTGATTTTGCCTCAATGAATTTTCTTTTACACATCCTGGGTCACCCCTCCATCATCCTTACTATGCTATCTCACAAACACAACTAATCGACACTAAATCATTTCTAATACAGGAAGGGCTGGAAACGAACGCCCTTTGAGGAACAACCTACAAAACCCTCCAACCAAAAAACACCCAAAGAAAAAAAAAAAAAAAGACTTCCCCGGGCCTCTTCTTCGGCCATGAGGCCAGCGGGTCATCTCTGCCTGCCCCAACACAATGGCTCATCGTGGCTAACGAGGTGAGGCGGGCGTCGCGCACCCCGTTCCTAGCCGCCTCTCGCCACACCGCCTGGCTCCCCTCAGCAGCGCCGAGCCGCCTCGCCCACCGCCCCGTTCCCACTGCCCGCCACGCCCCCCGCTCTCCCACGCTATCCACCCCGCCCGCCCCGCTTGATGCTTCGCGTCGGCCCACCCCCATGGCCCCCGCCACCCTTCCCGCCCTTATGCCTCGCCCACGGCCGCTATTTTGGCCCCACCCCCGCCCGCTCACGCTCAGGCCCTGCCACCCGCGCCGCCCCCTCCCCTCCACCCCTCCCCCGCCGTACGACCAGGCCACTGAGAGCCCGGCGTTCTGTCACGTCCCTAATAGGCCACGGAGTCTCTTTTTTTAGGATGACCGAGACGCCCAACCGCGCCTCCCCCCCCACCCGCGGCTTGTCTCAAGAACGGCTGGGAGCAACCTCTTACGGGAACCCTTTTTCCAGGGAGCTTGCTGCTTTGGTTCAACGTGTCAGAAAGACATAGTTATCCTCGAGGGAAGATACATTTTATAATGGAATATGATCGAACGAATTCAGATAAAACAATTTCTTGACGTAATCGAACTTCAAGCCATAGGGCACACCTACTTCAACATAAGGCATTAACAGGTGAACTCATGGCCCTGTGTAATATTTTTCCAAGAAAAATGAATCGAGGATAGATAGCAATTTGATTAGTAGCACTACGAGACTTCTTTTCCACAAACTGAAATTACTAAACAATTCTAATTGATAATCATTAATTAGAATGATCAATTATAATTGTTTGGTAATTTCAATTTGTTGAACTATTCATTTTAATGAAATTTTAGTACTGTGACTGCATGTTTGCAGGGTGAACCAAAACATCAATTCTTCTTGGTACCAGTAGCTCTCGAGAAAAACCGAACTCGAATAAAGAAATAATACAACTTCAAATAGCCCCACTTAATGAAGCTGTTACATGGTGTAAATATACTATCCAAAAGCCGTGTACTCAGTTAAAAATATATTTAAATACCACATCGAACCTTCCCTTCAGAGCAAATCAAGACAAAGTGTTTGCGAATGGGGTATTCATTTAAATTCCAAAATGTTTCGCATTTCAGGAAAATGGATTACAAATTTAACTAAGTCATTAAAATGAAGAATCACCTTTTCAAGATAACAAGTTCATGTTATCCACAACAGAAATAAATGTGTTTCATGCGAGATAATTCCCATCCCTTCTATTAACACGACTTTGTTTCGCTGTCTTTTTCCAAAATTGCGTAAACTGTACACGAACACAATTGTTTCATGATTACAAGAGCGAGTAACTACGTTAACAATGGTGTCTAGTTCGAAAGTTAAATGAAGGTAATTGTGAGCCATCATAATGAATTCTCGTCTTCCTATACGGCAGGTGCACAATGCAGACGTACAGAGGTGATCTAATATACCTTGAAACACGATTTTCTCCCTTCTCGTGAATCATTATCGTACTATAAACAAGTGGAGCTCCTTAATTACAAGCTTCATTTGCCACACTGAAAAAGGGGATAATGAACGTAAACACAATGTTACGTTACACAACGGTGCTCGGCTGCATAAATATTTCATTTTTAACTGTCAGAGGCAACAAATGTAAATGTAGAAATAATTGGGGTGACTTCATAAGAGTACAATTTAAAATAAACGTAGAAATGTAGGAATATATCAGATATATAAATTTGAATATTTTCTTATTTCCCATAAGCGAGTTAGGACGGATAATTGCTTCGTGTGATAAAAGAAATATTTCGTATAAGTGTTTAACTAACACATTATTTAAAGACAATCCCATAGATTGTCGATTTTGTGCTTGTTTACTTTGTATTCTAATTTGCAAGGTCAGTTATTTTTACTGTTAAAATACCACAGACCTTTTAGTTCACAGTATTTTGAACAAATTACAATTCAGTCTATGTCCCTTTGTTATTTTGTCACCTATGCAAAGGAATAATCATTTCATTTCGTGAGTGCACTTATTACCTGAATGCGGATTTCAAAACAAGTACGTTGAAATCCTATTTAATATTCCTAGAATTCAATAGTCTGGTTTTTAAACAATTGGGATATTGAAGAATTGAGAGCAAAATACTGAGTATCATATTAAATCATATTAAAACTGGTGCTCATTTCACATCACGAATGATACTGTTGCTTTAGTTAAATTGACAATATTATGTTATAATTAAATGAAACTTAATAAATACTGCAAACTTTAAAATTCTTGAGGGGCAGTGACGTCAATAACGATCGCAATTTTTCACGCAATTTCCTTTTTTCAATTAGCAAATTCTGAGGTGGCCTCTTACTGTGCTTCTGACCACTAAATATAATTTTATTTACTTAATCATCCGTACACATCACACACACACACACACACACACACACACACACACAAAATTAACGTACACTTTGGTACTGTTTTTGACATTAAATATAAATCAATAAATCGCAGCAAAGCACACCTGCCTAGTCACCAGGACTCCAGGTCACAAAGAACGCGCGTCTCCCGACAACGCTCAGGGCCGCCGCTTGTGCCAAGTTTGCTTTCGATGCGAAAACCCTTGCAGCGGCGGGGGCAGACTACGCGGACCATCGAGTTCCGCATCAAATTACCAGAGTTGTGTTTAGTTTCCAGAGCTTCGAGTGGGTCGAGTGGAGAGAGCGAAAGTGCTTCAAAAAGTTGCGGGGCGCTATTCGAACTAACAAAAGTTCCCACTAGCCAGGTGGAAAACAGTGCCGACACGCGGGTGGCAGAAGGGGGGGGGGGGGAGAACGGGGGTCGGGGGACCGGGACGGTGGGTAGCCGAGTGAAGCCAGAGTCGAGTCGACGCCATGCAATATGCTAATCACGCTCAAATTAAAGAGCACAATGCCCGGTTCGAACGCGCGAGTAATTTCACTTGCTGATTAAATACTCCACTGTGGGGATTACAAACGGTCCCTGGAAATTTTAAATTCGATGCGAGTGCCGCCGCCGTCACCGCCATTACATAGGCACCAACACAGTGATCGGGAATCCGGCTTTATCCTCATTCGAGATTCTAGATCGCTACTTTTATTCAATTTAATGAGTGAGATATGAAGTTCTGCAATGTAAATGGGTTGGGAATTTTATCAGATAGAAGAGCAGAATAATAGTTTCGATTTAACAGGTAGAACAGAAGCGTTAACAACAGTCCGACGATGGATTTTATCCGAAAATCACGGGAGATTCACTCCTTGATACAAAATCACAAAACAAACCGTTCTATTTATTATTAATAATTTGTTCCAATTCAATAGTTTTGTGACGAACTAATCAGTTCTACACAATTCCCCTGTTTTCACATTTTGCTTATTTATTCAAGCAATTAAAATGAATTCAAATGGCACTTCACAAGTGAATATTAACTTTACATTCCAAAAAACACAAATGAAACAAATAATTGAAAATATAGTTCTGCCCGCTCTTTCCGAAGGATATCATATTTCACCATTCTAAACTCGTCCTCGAAGCGAGCGGCGAAGCGAGCGGCGAAGCGAGCGGCGAAGCGAGCGGCGAAGCGAGCGGCGAAGCGAGCGGCGAAGCGAGCGGCGAAGCGAGCGGCGAAGCGAGCGGCGAAGCGAGCGGCGAAGCGAGCGGCGAAGCGAGCGGCGAAGCGAGCGGCGAAGCGAGCGGCGAAGGGAGCGGCGAAGCGAGCGGCGAAGCGAGTGGCGAAGCGAGCGGCGAAACAAGCGGCGAAACAAGCGGTGGGGCGAGCGATTAGGTGTGAGATGAGCAGGTAGTGTGGCGTATGATGTGGCAAACGGTATGGCAAATAGTGTAGCGTACGGTGTGGCAAAGCGATTGGAGTGGCGTTAGCGATTGGTTTGGCAGGCGTTGTGGGCGAACAGTGGCGAGTAGGCGTGGCCTGCGGTGGTGCGAACGTCGTGTGCGCGGTGTGGCGAACGGCGTGGCGAGCGATGAGGCGAGAGAAGTAGCGCGCGATATGGGGATGAGACGGTGGTGAGACGTGTGATGTGGCGAGTGTTGTGGCAAACGGTGTGGCAAGCAGCGTTGTGGGCGGTTACGCGAACGCCATGACGGGTGGCATTGCGAGCGGTGTGGCAAACGCCATGACGGGCAGTGTGGCAAACGTGGCTAAAGACAGCAGGGCGCTGCAGAGAGGCGTGCGTCCGACAGCCCGTGATCGAACCCTTGACACCGGCGACCGCCGCCGCGTGCGCGTGGGTGGAAGAGCGAGTGCTGGTCAAACAGTGCGCGCTCTTTCAACGCGCCCCCATCCCAGCGCCCGGCGCTCTCCAGCAGATGGCGCTTCGATTGCGAGGACGCGCTCCCGCCCGCAACACGGGGCTCGGGCAGTCGCCGACGAACGAGGTTTCACGGTCCAGGTACACAGCCGAATATCATCGCTTGGAAAGTACACAGATATACAGTTTTAAATAAATTCAAGTCTTTAGATTTTTGTGCTCAATATTATACCCAACATGTACAATAACAACAATAATAATAATAATAATAATAATAATAATAATAATAATAATAATAATAGTCTTTATTAGTGGCGAGGCTCAGGCTATTAAGCCTGCTCTTCCGCCACACCACATGAAATATTTACATTATTTCTTATACTATGAAGAAGATCGAGGGGGCAGGTACAATTAACCCAATATTTCCATATTAAAATAGAAACATATTGTTTGATTTTATAATAGTTTTTACTTTTCAGTTACCCCAAACTAGATTAAGTGAAATTATCATTTACCTCATAGTTTTTGATTTGTCCTTTTACGTTGTTTTTGTTTGTTTGTTTGTTTGTTTTTGTTGAGTTTTTGCAGATGAAATGATAGGATATGAAAGTACAGACATTACACATTTCTTGAATAATTTCCGTTATCCAGGATGGTCATCATCACGCCACCCGCACAAGGGTACAGAGGGCAAATGGCTTTTGTTTGCAACAATCCCTTCGAAAATATTTCACATTACGTATTTACGCATGCACCTTATAGCGGCAAGAAACAAACATTTGATAGTATACCTTATTACTATTTTCGTAACTGTTCCTCATACAAGCAAATTCATTTTACCACTACATTGTAAAAATTAAGTTTGTAGTGTGTAAATCTACAAAACTTATTTTTGACATGCACTATATCACTATGCGAGTTGTTCATGCTACAGCTACTAGCATAGTTAATATTATTCTTAGAATCAAAAACAAAAAAAAAATATAAACGATGGTTATTCGACTCATCGTGAGAGTCAATCTTCCACAATAGTTCTTGCCTCCTCGAGTCCACTTCCTCACAGCACAGTACCCAACACAGTATGAGAATTACGAGACCAGATCGCTTTAATCGAATCCAAAGGTCGGAGTTCCCCTCAGCGGTGACACTGGCGGAAAGGTATTATCTCACAAAATATTTCGCGAGCTGCCGCCGCGGCGCGGCAGAAAACATCTGGAGTCGATACGAATTAAACCCTTCCATATGCATAAGCGCCCGTCTTGGCCTCGCGGCGGCGGCGGCGCCCGCCCGCCCGCCCGCCCGCCCACCCGGCGCGGCGGCGTCGCGATTACCATGGGAATTGCTCGTTAAACCCGCACAATGCGTCCGTCTGCAGAGTCAACAGCGGGGAGCCGCGCGCATCGCCAGTTGTGCGGGTGGAGGGGGCGGGCGGGGATGAGGTCGGGATGCGGTGGAAGGAAGACACCAAGCAGTCACATGCGAGTAGTGGGAAAAGGAAGAAAAAAAACATAAATAAACACGTTGTATGGAACTGCATAGTAAGAGTGCACTATGGTAAATGATTGCAGTAATTCCCTTACGAGTTTTAGTTTCAGGAAAACTTGCCTATCTGAGCGTGATTTTCAACAATGAATACGGCTACTGTTTATACCAACATTAAGGTGGGTACTATTTAAAATATATTTTCAGATATTAGGATGAAAAATCTTGTAGTAATGGCAATTGCCTTATGTGGAAAATCAAGTAATGAAAATGTCAGAATTTGGGAGAAACAAATAACCTGTTGTCTGAAACGACATAGATAAAAAGACCCAATTGCAAAGAAATAAAAAATATAGTTGATATAATTAATTATAAGAGAGTACGTTACATTGCATCTCCACCAAGCAGTGTTATGAAAATATTAATTTCTTTACGCTGTACAGAACATAAGATGCTCTTATAATCTATCCTAAGAAATATGGAATTGATAATTTGCTTCCTTCAGATGCAGAAAAGCAGTTTAGGTCACCGTCCACGTCACTTCGTATTGCACTTCAAATAAAACCGAACTAGTTATCGACAACTACACGTGTCGACAAGTCCTCAGCACGGAAAAACAGCGTACAGTTCTCCCCTCAGGCTGCACTTTTGGGGCCTAAGCCGTGTTTCGCGTGTTCTCGAAGGAGTACGCCATTGTTAACTCCCAACGAACGCACCCTCGGAAACCCTACCAAGACGCCACCCCCATTCGATTTCCTTGCTAGGCAAACCCGCCTCCCCCAGCCAACCCCCGCGCCGCCTCCGTATGACTCGGCGTTTTAATTCAATTAGCGGCTCGAACGCAATTACGCAGCGTTTGTCTCGCGGTATCTCGGCGTCCGCGCAGTGTTTGGACAGCCTATCTGTGCACATGGCGCAAGGATTCGTCCAGAGTGTTTGATATGTTTTACGCGGCTTATGTAAATGTTTAGGGGACCTCGTTCAGGGGCGCTCTTCGAGGCAATATATCCGAGAGCCATAAAGCAAACCCAAACGTGTAAGACGCCACCAACTCACTGGTGAAGAGGGGAAGTTAGTCTGCTGCCGGCCATGTCTCCACAAGAAACCGAGTCGTTAAGATGAAGCCGAATGAATTATCGCGGAGGGGAAGGTCCCCGTAACCAGGACGGCGAATGGGAATGCGCAGATATGATATCAGCATTAATTATTATTTGAGGTTGAGCGTTGTTGCCTGCCTTAGGGTAACCTTAGTTATCGTTCACTTATATCGTATTTGTTACTCATCAACCCAACAATGGACTTTTAATGCAAATTATGTTTACACTGATAATTTCACAAATAGTGTTTGCTAATGACGTATCCGGTATATTCACAATGAGAGCTATTACGAAATGTGTTCCAGTAGTTTGAACTCAAGTGTTTGAGAGAAGTTAGTCATCCTCGAAACAAATGAACTCTGAGTAAATTTCTAAACATCCATCCGAAAAAAATACGAACTAAAAAGTAGCTATTTTGCCTGAATATCATCTGAGTTGCAAACATTTTAAGTTTATTCCATACCGAATTTATCGCTACAATATGGCTTTCTGTTTTCAAACTACAGACACGTCCAATCTGTTCGAACGTTAAATACTCAACTGTGACAAACTCCTTTTGTTTCGATTTTCCAGTTATTGCTTCAACGTTTAAATGGCTTTCCCATTCATAGTACGTACTACTGGGACTTTAAATCAGCCAGAATTGTAAAAGCACTTTCTCCTCACAATGATCATCTTATTCTCGAAGACACTTCCCATTTCCCATACACCTGTACGTTCTGTTAACAAGATGTATCGGTTGCATTGCATTGTACTTATCATTCGGTGTACATACATTCCAATGTTCCCCCATTACGGTCTACATTTTAAAGACGTATCCCCAGCGTAACGTTTGGCCCCAGACTCGAAATCACTTTCCCGTTCCGCACGTACCGTTAGCGAGCGAAATCAGTAGCGAGCGGAAGCGGCGACGCTGCAAATCGCGGCGTGGCAGGTCCGCGCCCCGCCGGCGGCGGTGGCGGCGAGGGCGGCGGCGGCGGTTCTGCCGAGGCGAGAGGGTAGCGGCTTCGCGTCGGCGGCAGCGGGGGAGTGTCTTAATGAACAATTTGCATGGTAATCGCGCGCCCCCACGCAGCTGCCGTAGGCGGGCGGCGTAAGACAGCCCGCCGCGCCGCGCCGCCCCGCCCCGCCCTCTCCCACCGCCCTGATGCATATTAATAAACACGCCGATTGCGGCGCGCTCGCACGGCGCTCACGCGCGTTTTCAGCCGGAGATCCTCCCCCCCCCCATCTCGATCAGGTTTTTGTCCAGTTTCCCTGATCCATTGAGCAAATGCTGAGATGGCCCCTTGATTTGCTTCTGGACGTAAATGTAGCTTCACTATGCGCACGTTTTGTTGAACTTTCCTTTGCTTGTAGTGGTAGTAGAGCTTAGGGTGAGTTTCTATTTTGTTAACAATACAGAAAAATCAAGTCTGTTCGTTTCTTTACCGTTAAAAATAAGTTTTCTATAATTTGGCAACGAAAATATCTAATTTTTGATATGTTAATCTCTAGCTTTTTAAATTTGTTATTATTATTATTATTATTATTATTATTATTATTATTATTATTATTATTATTATTAATCTTTCAACTATTAATAGTTAAATTGTTGGGAAGGGATTCTGAAGCTCAAGAAAGCGTGCACAGATGATTTTCTCCTCCATACGTCACATACAGTTTTTGACTGTTTTTGACTAAAATAAAAAATAAAAATAAAAAAAGATCCCGCGGGGGGGGGGGGGAAGCGGCGCACCGGGTAGCGCCCAGTGATTGATAAGGTGATTTTCGAATTTTACTTTATGATTGATGTTGGCGGTAGTAAAGAGCGGTTGGCGGTAGTGAAGAGCGTAGTGATCATATGTAGTGTTTTGGTAGTTGTTATGAATTAGTGATGGTGAGGGTAAGTGGATGTGGTAAGATATTAAGTCGACCTTAACAGCCTGTTGCTGCTCTGATATGGGTAGGTAGTGCGAAGTCTAGAAGTAGTAACTGTGCTGCTAATATTAGTGTCATTACAACTGGTCACGATACATCAAAAGCGTTTCAACACAACTTTGAAGAGGATAGTATGATCGACGACAATGTCTGTGATGCATCTAATTACGAAAATATAACTGATGGAATACTTTGGTCAGCCTTTGCTTAGAGTTCGTTAAGAGTGTAAAATTCATGAAGGATCACGCAGTGTGAGAGAACTTTAAAAAAATTAACAAGATATGGCACAAGTACAAGTTTTTCAAGGTGAAGTTAAACTAATGTCTGTGTTTGTAGGAAAAGAAGGAAATGCAAATAACGTAAAGGCTGCCGCCGGGTTTAGGATGCGGTCAAATGTGGCGCGGTTGAATGACAAATTTTAAGTCAGAGAAAAGTAAACAGCAGAAATAACGTTGTCAAGCATGGGTATTATTTGTATGATAGTGTGGCATAGAAATAGCAAACCTTGAGACGTGAACAAGAAACAAAGACATGTCTTCAGAATTCCTTCCATTCCAGCATTGCGGTTACGCCGTGAGAAGTGATTTACATCTCTATTTGCTGCTTCCACTGCGAAGTAGTTATCTTCGGTGTAATGAAGTAATACGCCAAGACGAACTTCTTTATAGAAGAATAATTGTTCAGGAAATATTTCGCTTAGAATGCAAGAAATCACAAGCAGAAATATTTAATACCAGTACATAAAGAGTAAATTATATACTACCGAAAATTTTATACAAATTAAAACATGATAAATACGCAAATCCTCGTTATTTATAAAAATGTTCAGTCGTGAAACAACGTGCAAAGTCTTTTGTGCAATTCAACACTTCTGGTAGACTTTCGACATTGTTAACAGCGCAATAATATAACTTAATAAACTATAAAAGTTTGTAATTTTTATAAGCAAAAGTCATATTGGGTTACCTGAACACACACCATTCAAATAGTCTACATTTCAACATCACTTATACATTGAAGTTAATAGCGGTTTATACCTAGTTATCTGTCAATAACACATCAAAAGCTGACGGAGTGCAACAAACATTCTATTACCAACACGAAACGGCAAACTATTTTAGAAAACAGAAATTCGAGGAAATGGATAATAATAATTGGCACAAGAGTCGAAACCCCGTTAATAATTTTGCGATACTTTTACACAGTAAAATTAATCAACTCTGAAATAAAGATCGAGAACCTCTCCTCAACATTCGAATTGTTCCAGCCTTTCCACCAACGTCCTCAACCCTATCAGCCGACCCCTCAACTCTACAACCACGTGGCTGTCCTTGACGGGCCGTATTCCATGTAATTCGCTGAATCAATATTGTCGCTCGTGCTACGAGTGCTCAAATTGAGGCAAACAAAATACAATCAAAAAATCTGGATTATTTGAATAAGACAGGGCTGCTCGTTGTCCTAACACAGTTTGTTTCCTGGACGAATGTTAACAAACAGGATGCAAAACAGAGTAACAAACAGAAGCGTATTTTCTTTTTTGAAATGTTGAAGAAACGACATTGATGCTGAGATAAATATTTCCAGTCTGAATGTACATATTTTGAAGTCAACAATTGATACATACCACAGCGCGTTTCGAAATACAGGTAGTATCACACCAATATCATAAGTTCACACGTAGTGAGCTCAAAACTTAAATGCATAATGCATGGAACATCCATATTAATTATGAACAGTTTAGATATTTAATACACTAGATATTTAAAGGGGTGAATATTACTTCATCAGAAATTCAATATAATTAAATCATACAGTGCAAACGAGAAAATGTATAAAGCATCCCAAAAGTTTTCCTCATCTTGGGTTTCCTTCTTTAGTCTTGTGAAGTGCAAAATTTGGATAATGATTTAGAACAAGAAACACATTAATTGTAAGATAGTACATGACATGTTTCTTGACCGACCCTACTGTCCCTGCTACAGCACATTACGTAAATATGAAACATTTTACGGTCGATATAAATATTAATTTCTGGGCTACAAGCCTCAGTTAAGACCATTGATAAGAACATCTTCGTATTTTTCTTAACACTCTTGGCCATTAACAGTTCTTTTGCTTTATAATACGCCTGGCTTTCGAAAAGTGATAACACCATTAAAATTACAAAATGAATGACGTGATTTTTGTAGTTCACGCCTCAAATTTTGCCTAAACGCATGGAAATTGCATCCCATTCACTGGAAATTACTTTTGAATTAACCGTAAATGACATTTTTTTATCACTAGTAGACTACCACGGGATCTTTTGCTGTACCCTCCATCCCCATCATTGTCCAAGAATTTCTCTAGCTTGAAACACGAGCTAGAGTCAACGGAGGGTCCGTCTGTGAATCTAGTACGTTACCTCTAAGCTATCTAACTCAACGTTTTTTTGGTTGGCTTACAGACGTCCGTGCACTCACAGAGAGCTAACTGAAAGGGAGGACGTTCCCGGGGCTACTTCTCTGGGGCGCCTGTGTATTTAGGGCGCCCCCAGCAGCTGCGCAACAACTCCGCTTCACGCCGCGTCGGTTGCGTGTGAACCGGAGGCGATGGCGGGGGCGGGGGCGGGGGCGGGAGGTGGAGGCAAGTTCTCTCCCGAAGGGTGCAAAGGGTCAGGGGTGGATCCGGCGGCCCTAATGAATGACGTATTGAAGTGCTCGGGCAATATTGGCCCAGCGACCGAGCTCCAAGCCGAGAGTTTTCGAGCACACTGCTGTGTTTGAGTTTCGCGCATGAGCTTCCACCCTGCCCTGCGATATCCTGTCTTTTCTTCTCCTTTTTTGAAATTTTAAGCACCAAACAATAGTTTACATTATATTTTTAATTTTAAAAAACAAAACGAAAACAAACAAAAAAAAACAAAACATTGTCCACACGCTACTACGAGTATATTAAATGATTTGGTATTGCACCCATGGTAAGAATTAAAACGATGTAATAATATATTGCATTCTATTGAAATTGGTATAATCTAGCACTTATTATAATTATGCTCATGAATTTCAATTTCCAAACAGCATTTTAATACCAACGTGTACCTAATGAATTAATTTTACTTTGAACAAAGTTCATACAGCTTTACATTATGTTAATAGTTTTGACATTTAAAGTCGCACATTTGAGATATTTTACGCGCACTCAATAAAATTTCACATAACAACCCACCGGCATATTACAGCATGTGATTTTGCGAGAGATAGAACTTAGGTATAATTTTAACGCAATTAGATGTAATTTTAATCCAATACAACAGCAGCTACAAGGGTTTTCTCAATGCGACCTTGAACTTTAAGGTAAAAGTAACACGATTTGATTTAGATTTGATACAACGTGAGTGTTTGTGTGCGCGAGCGCATGTGTGTATGTTTGTGTGTGAGTGAGAGAGAGGGAAGAAAGAGAGAGAAAGAGAGAATGAGAGAGAGGGGGAGAGAGGGGAGAGAGGGGGAGAGAGGGGGAGGGTGAGAGAGGGAGGGAGAGAGGGAGGGAGAGAGAGGGAGGGAGAGAGAGGGAGATAGAGAGAGAGGGAGAGAGAGAGGGAGAGAGAGGGAGAGAGGGAGAGAGAGGGAGAGAGAGGGAGAGAGAGGGAGAGAGAGGGAGAGAGAGGGAGGCGAGCACAACTTTGATTGCAGCTGCACCGATTCCCTGCATTAATGCCTGAAATGGGATCCAAATTTCCGTTTGCTTTAATAAAAGTAATACGATATTTTTGAGATGCACAAAAGAAGATAAATGGTTGAATACCAAAGATCATATTTAGAAATGTAGCACACAGTTTTTATCACAACTGATCTCTTTTCAAGAGTTATTTTTAGCTGAGTACTACAAGCCTATGTGAAGCTTTTCACCCAGTGAGGTTTTTTATGTTAGTTAAATAATGAATACCCAGTAATGTTTCAAGATCGAATAACCGTTCTGTATTTACTGCATTCAAAACGTCATCGTCTAGATTGAAATACAATTCCATTATGAAATATAAACACACTCTCTTATCTACAACTAAATGTTGTCCGCTTTTCCAGAATTGGACGAGAACCGAACCCAATCAGCCACGTTCCAAAACAAACACGTAAAAGCAAAAAGCACGTAGTAGCGGCGAAAATCACCTCGATCGAGCGTCGTACATCCTCGGGGGCCGTTAGAAAATCAACAGGTACCGGGAGCGGCAGCGAGCCGAGTTCCCCGGTCGCACACGCCTCCGGCACCCGGTCCGATGGCCGTTCGAGCCCCCTCTAGCGCCGCCATCGCACCTTCATTACTCGCTCGCCGTCCGCCGTCCTCCGCCACCCCGTGCCGCGTAGGAGGTCCTCGTCCCCGAAATGGGTCCACCCGCCCGCCCGCCCGTCCGCGCCCTGCGCCCTCGCAATCTAGATCGGACGCCGCCTGCTCAGCCTCCGCCTACGCCGTCTTGTCCGGCGCGCCTCCTGGTTCGCTCGCAATCCTCCCCAGAATTCCAAATATTTGCGATAACACGCGCGCCGCCGCCGATACGCGCCGGGCGGCAGCCGGTGATAATGGCCAGGGGCGGAGGACACTGGCAACGTTCGATGCCCAAGAGAATCGGGCAACGGGAGAAAGAGGAGATAGAGAAGAAAAGGGAGAGAAAGGCAGATGAGGAAAGGGAAAGAGAGGAAGATGTGGAAAGGGAGAGAGGGGTAGATGAGGAAAGGGAGAGAAGGAAAGGGAGAGAGGGAGAGAGAGAGAGAGAGGGAGAGGAGAAAAGGGAGAGAGGGAGAGGAGGAAAGGGAGAGAGGGGGAGATGTGGAAACGGAGAGAGAGGGAGAGGAGGAAAGGGAGAGAGGGAGAGGAGGAAAGGGTGAGAGAGGGAGAGGAGGAAAGGGAGAGAAAGGGAGAGGTGGAAAGGGAGAGAGAGGGAGAGGTGGAAAGTGAGAGAGAGGGAGAGGTGGAAAGTGAGAGAGAGGGAGAGGTGGAAAGTGAGAGAGAGGGAGAGGTGGAAAGGAAGAGAGGGGGAGAGGTGGAAAGGGAGAGGAGGAGAGAAAGAGAGAGAAGAGAGAGAGAAAGGAAAAGCTGCTGAAAGTGATGTCAATGCATACGGGGTCGGCGAGCGCGGAGAGCGACATACACAAATACGATATTGTTGGTGTAGACATAAAAGGTGTGGGGACAGAGTTACTGTGGCGAGTGGAGCAAGAGTGTGAGTACGTGGTAGTCCGAAAAGGCGATGAACAATGGGGTCGATACGGCGACATAGTCGACAAGATAAGAACGGGAGATCTAACAAAAGGACCCAGAAGATTGGAGAGCGTCGGGGACAAGGCGAGAGTGAGCCCAAACGAAAAAGTATGGATGCGAATGAAGTCACGAGTTCGCAGGAGAATACTAGAAGCGACTGCAACGTCATGGGAAATGAAGATTGAATCCGTATTGAGCACGACGAAGCTAACGAAAGCGTAGAAGCAATAAAAAACGTTGGAGACATTAAGGTAAAGTCGTGGACGAGACAGAGTGGTTAGCGGAGAGAGAAATAGCTGAGACGGCAGTATCGATAGTAATCTGGAATTCGTAGTTAAGATGATAATTTCGGGAATAACATCCGGAAATTTAGATTCGCAGATACAAAGTAAGTCTTAAAAGTTCTCGACATGTTTCGACTGCAAGCTCGACGTGACTGGGGTCATGATCGGGCTGCGGGCTCTTTGGGCGGAGACCTACCGCGCTGCGCTGAAGACTATCGCACATCGACAACGTTCCCCGAGAGCCGTCGGGCCACCGATCGCATACTTGATCTGATCGCTGTCGATGTCCACAGAGCAGAAACTTCAGAACAACATTCTGGATTATCTTGATGCTATTTCACTATGTGACCATTCAGTATCCTGCAAAGCTCGATAAGAGACTAAAAGAGTACAAACTACACGAGTGATGGATCTGATATTGGCCCAAAGAGAATTCAGGCCAGATAATATTGAATTTTGAATAGTAAAAAAAAGTAAAATGACCTTTATCTGCAAACAACGTATGAAAGCTTTGAATACCTGTTAGAAACTCGAGAGAGCGTGACATGTATCTGCCATGAGTCTCTTCTATAACGAATTTATCCAACGCAGAAACGAATGCTTAATAGAATACCTACGCTTCATGCGTCAGTAAGTATTTTCTATCTCCAATTCGACATTTCTTCAAAAAAGCAAATATTTTAAATGTCTTTACAATAAGGGTAAAATTTCTTCCACTTTCGGATCCTTTCTACGCCGTCTCGAAGCGACACCACCACCCTCCAACTCCGACATTAAACTCCTCGGAAGGCAAAGAACATTCCACTCATTTCCAGCCCGCGTCGATGAAAGCTCTCCCAGGCAACGCCGCGACCCCGCCCTCCTCGCGCAATCAAGAGTGCAATTGAGGGAATTGCCGCCCACGCTCTCACGGCTTCATTTCGATTCACAATCAGCTCGGCCCGGACCTCCACTCGCTACATGTAGCACAATAGCCCTAGAGCATCAACTTCTGCGCGAGGTTTCAAATTAATATCCCGGCTGCCTCCTCTGGGACTTCACGCTCCGTTTGAATTCCGCGAAACGGGCCAGCGCCCGCGCTGTTGTCGGCCGTATGCTGCTGGGCGCGGGGCAGGGCGAGAGGGACGCGACGCCGCGCCGCGCCGCGCCGCGCCACGGCACGCCGCGCCGCGCCGCGCCGCGCCACGCCGCGCCGCGCCGCGCCGCGCCACGGTACGCCGCGCGCGAGCCGCCGCTAAATTGATTTAAAGTTGGGGGCGCGTGAGCGAACCGTCTATGAAACGCCGCCGCCGCCGCCTCCTCGGCGCAGAGCGACGCACGCGAGTGCCCTCGGGCGATTGCACGCGGCGGGAACGCGCGAGAGGAGCAGGAGGGGGAGGGGGAGGGAAGAGGACGCTGTGGAGGGCCGCGTTGTGGAGGTGGAGGTGGAGGCGGAGGATTCAAAGGGCGCCCGAGGGGTGGGGTGGGGTGAGGGAGGGTACTGCAAACGCTCGTGTCCTCGAGCATGTCTCTGAACGGGCTACCAGATGACAACAGATGTGCGGATGATGTTGGTATTTCGTGAGACTGCGTTCTCGGTAATTATTGAGCGTATTTTTTCTTCTTATTCAAAATTCAAGTATTATATGGCTTAGTGTAACGATCACACAGTTAAAAACTGTGTATGACGTGCTATGTGGAGAAGTGAATTCTGTGCTCGTTTTGAAAATTCTGTTTTTGACGTAAATAAATGAATAAAAACACGTTTCTCAAATCTAAGTTTCGGGAGGAGGTTGATTTTGAGGACATCACGAAGTGATTACAACGTTGGTTTTAGCGAAGATTAGAAACCAGATTTTGATAGAATTCACACGGGACAACGAAAAGAAACGTGACCTATTTGGGTTGTGAACAGAGCAAACAGACAAAATGCAATCCGGACCTTGTATTTGAGAAGGACCCTGGGATTTTCTTCGTTCACAAACTAAGTGTAATATTGCCTTTCTGAGTGTATCGCCTATATTTTTTTAATGTAAAACTCGTTCGTTCCACATTTCTGAAATACAGTTTCCAATAACTATTATTATTATTAATATTATTATTACTACTATTATTATTATTATTATTACTATTATTATTATTACTATTATTATTATTATTATTATTATTGCCGAAGTTGTGTTTCTGGAGACCCCTTTATACGAGTATATGTTACTTGGAAATAGGTAGGATCATTGGGGATCGAGCCAGAGACGTCAGATAATTTTACACCATTTCTTGGTTGCTTGTTCAACGTTTCATGATCTAGGTGACCACCTCAACAGGAATATCCTACACAGAGAGATATCCTATCACACACGCATGTATTGATGTACACAGCATACTCTTTACATCAATTCATACATACAAGCTTACTGTTTGCGCATCACGCGTATGACGTTTCCTTCCTCTTCCTTGTCCTACCGTTACCCCTTACTCATTACACTATCCACATTACGTTACCACGCACTCATTACACTATCACACACATTGGGAGACGAGTCGGGAACTTCGTGCTTGTCCGGCTGAGGCGATGCCCCCTTGGTGGGGAAAATTCCTGATTGCGGAAACTTCCTCAAGGCAAGGTGAAGGTCAACGGCGGAACTCACCATCCAGTGAAGGGAGATCGCCGCCACCTCACCATAAAAGCAAGCACTACACTTACTGGACTAATCACCTCGCAGTTGACGCGCCCGGAAACACGAAACAATCAATCAGCCCTGTTTAAAGAAATTTAGGAAGTTTCAAGGCATCTCAAATCCACTGAAACCTTCCGAATTCGTTTCCATTCAAGCAAAAACGAAATTTTGGGAATTCTGATGCGGTGTCGTTGACGTTATTATATGAAGAAATAAAAGAGGTCATCTCCGACAACTTAGTATGCTAAGTTGACAGAGATGACTTCTTTTATTTCTTCACAAAACAAAATCCACACTCCACCACCTCTTTGCCGCTAGCACACCCCCAGAGACACGGCGCGGCGTGGCGCCTATCGTTACATCACCCTACAGGGTGAGCGGCGGCGGGGCAGGCCCACCGACGAGATGGGCAGTGGGCTCCCACCACGTGATTCCCAGAACAGAAGCGAGACCTGTCCGAGGGGTCGGAGGGGGCACTCAGACGCGCCCCGTCATCGCCTCGGCCGGAGAGCGCGATGCCCTCCGAGTGCTCGGCCCAAGCGCGTCGCAGGGCGTCCTGGAGAGCTCGCCTCGCCGTCACTCCACCCGCGCTCTCCAGGCAGCAGCGCGCCTCACGACGCACCGATTCGCAGAAGCTCTCGTTCCGCGAAGAGGTCACGGGGCTCTTCATGTAAGCGATGTGCCCATTCAAGCCAATGTCAGCAAAGCCCAATTCACTCGGGTGTGAAGCCTTTCGCACGCCAGCAACACATGGGCTTCTCGCGAAATGTGGAATAACATTTTCCGGTTGAAATATATTTGGAAATACATTCCAATGAATAACAACAGTTTAAATATATTACTGCAGTTAATTCGAATGCGTTGTCAAATGTCAATTAGGAATAGGGTCTTTTACAGAAAAAGATCTTCCTTAAATGTTTATTAAACTTTTTTTAAAATTAGAATTCATGATAAAGTAGTGTACGATCCCAGATCACTCGATTCTGCAGTGTGGCGAGTGTTTGAATCCGGGGTCGGCGCACGCTCCACGATGCGGCGACAGAAGTCGAAAAGACAGTACCCTCTCCAGCAGCGCCGAACCGTCGACGCGAGTCTAGACTTGCTGCAGCGCCGGCTATATAACGGGCTAGCCGGCGCCTTAGTGGGTAGACTAGTCTGAGAATTAATTGAGAGTCGTAGTGCACTTCGTGAGTCAGTAGTGCTACGCCGTCTGTGATTACGTCTACTGTTTTGTGCTCCGTCTGGATTCTGGTGACCATGCAATGATTAGGGACTTCTCGAGAAGAGCGCATACTAGAAATTAGACTTGCTCTTCACTGTTGTTGCTTTGACTAACATTGACATAATTTGGTTACGAGTGCGGGTTTGGAAGCATTGTGACTAAGCTGAAAATAAACTGCTGCAATTGTTACATTTGTTCCTTATTTTAATACATTTCAGATTCCAAGAAAAAGCTTTAAACATTGACGATCAAACTTGACAGATTACTTTCTTCAATTACATGTGCAACGACAATCAACGAATACGATGTTGACAACACGACGACGACGAGAACCACGACTGACGACGACAGACGCCAACGACCACGTCGAGTCGTTACAGCACCGGCCAAACGCTTGGTCCCTTTAGCGACGGCGGCGCCGCGATAGAGATCTATCTCTAATGGTGTCGGCCTCGTAAACATCGGCAGGTTGCTAGGGCGACGGGAAGGCGGGCAGGCGGGTGGCGCGCGCCCGCAAGCGGAACTCGAGGCCCCTGAGCCAGCTCAGCGCCGCGGCCGGGCAGATCTCGTGCCGGGAGGCGGACGCGGAAAATACTGCAGAATAATGGAAAACTCGCACGAAGGAGGTGGGACGTGGTAAGGAGCGCCAACTTTCTTTTATCGACACGCCGCCGCCTTCGCGACGGAAGGTGCTACTTTCGGCGCGATTTTCCATCGAAAGTGTGGAGGCCGAGGCACGGTCATGTTCAGGAAGTAGGTGCACGTAAAGTAGGTACTATTTTTTCCCCTTCTTTGCCGTAAGGAGAATGTCTAGACAGAATGTCTAACAGAAACCTAGCTGGAATTTTTCTTTTCTTAAAATCATATATTTTAGTAATTACGGATGAGCGCAGAAATTGAAGGAAAACTTTGTAGCCTCCGACCTTTTGATATATGTTTGTGGTAGATATACGTCATGTGTCGTCTGTGGTAGACATATGTCATGTATGCCTGTGATGTGTAGATATCCAGGAATTCGACAAAAACACAAAACAATGAAACAGTTTTGATTTTCACGAAAAAACAAACTACTTCAATGTTATTCCGCATTCACAGTACGCGCAGTAACTTAATATTCATACTCAGTCCGTTACTGCATACGAGACAGTTGACGGGAAGGTTCCAAGGAAGATGCCAATCGTCATTAAATATTTGCTATTCACGTGTTGCGTTTTGGACCACCTATTTTTGTTCTTGATACGTAAAAAGCTGTCGTACGGTATACACACTATAGTACTACTTCCATGGCCGAGTTTGTGAAGACTCTTTTGATTAATATATTTAAATTATTGCCGTGCTATATGAGAGTATTTTATTTGTTATGATCACGGAGTGTGCACGCAACGTTATGGACACCCTTTTGATGTGGTTTGGTTCAGCAGCTTTTTCACTTATGCGCGCCAATAGTACGCTACTAATTGTCAACGCATAATAAACACTAGCAATTATATTGTTAAATTTAAAGGGCGATTTTTCATGTTTGTGATTAATAGAAACGTTTTCGGAGAAGACGAGATAATGAGGATATACTCCTATATTCTGCATGGAATATTGCATATTGCCGTCTGCTGTTCAACATATTCCACGCTACTGTTATACCTGCAAATATCATTCATTATATTTCTCTTTACATAACTTAAGACTTGAGTCCAGCTTATTACACCGTAATAATTTAAGAGGGAACTCGAAACCGTCAATTTTAAATACTCAAGTAAAACGATTCACACAACCAACCTTTTAAAACAGTATTTCAGACTCACAAACGCGAGGAAAAGAAACGAAACGATACAAAGTATTAATAAATAACAAGCTCCACAAATACGCCCCAGAGAGAAACGTAAAAAATAGCGGCAGCGAAATATTTGCTTTTTATATCCCACGGCGGGACCCCTATGAAGCCATCAAGTTCCCGTCGTAAAACTTCCCACCCTCAATGCGGCGGAGACGGATGGGGGCGACGGTAACAGAACTCCGCTTCGGTAGGCTGCCCGCGGCACCTCCTCGGAAGGAGGACGGGCGAGGACGGGCGGGGACGGGCGGGGACGGGCGAGGACGGGCGCGACGAGGGCGCCCCGCGTGCGGGGTGGGCCGTAACTCGCGCGACCCGCGGGCCCGCGCCGCTATTAAAACAATTGAAAGCATCTTGCGCGCGCGCGGCATATGGCGGCGGCGGTGGCACCGGGGGGACAGAGTCGGGGAGATGACAAGAAAACGGCGACGCGAGAGCAATATAAAGCAGAGCAGAGGGCAATTGAGCGCCGGCCGGATCCTAACGGAATATTTATTTTTATTTAAAGGCGCGGGCCAATCTTGGAAAACGCGTAGCTGGAGAGCGGTCTCTGATTCAATAATCCGAAAGGAGATGCATTCGAATGAGTGTCATTGTGTCGAAGATCTGCGATAGTAAATCTTCGCTCCTGCCACATACTAGTTTGGGAGGGATTAAATTATTCACATTTGAACACGTATCTATCGGGCATATTAGTGTACGTCTTATACAAGTTTAATTTTACACAAGACATTAGTATGACATCGATTTTCTCTTAAAATAGGAATATTCAAAATACAGTAGTTTGTAGTAGAATTTTAGTAGTAAAATCAGACGTCTTCCTTGAGGAATAAAAACAAAGCGAAAATTCTCGAATAATATCTACAATTTTAAAAATAAACCCATTCCGTGAAGAGTTATGGGGACAATTTAAGTCACAGAGTAAGTGAGTTCATTCAATCCCGACTCATTTATTACAAAGCTAATTAGAACGGAATTTATTATGTTCTTGATGAATCGAGGGTAGAATTATAAAACACTGAACTATAAAATTACAAGAAGAATTGTTGTACATAATGTCACGTGACAAGCTTAAATGTTGAGAAATGAAATATTATATTTCACTGGAAATTTCCAAGACCTGAGTATATTTAACATGGCTTTTCTACGATTTTGAGAGTCGTACATGCACGAATCGAAAAACAATTACACAATGCTTCTGGATCATAATGTGAACACGCTCCGATCGACAATCACACGCAAGCCGCATTACGAGCAGGGTAAACGCTAAACGTCCAAGGAAAACATATAGCCCATCGCAAGCCGCAGCAGGCAACGTAATCCGTTACTTAGTTAATAACCGGACGCAGCCAACAGCTGCGGGATCCGGAGAGCCATCGTCCCCCCCATGTCACCCACGCAGTCCCCCCCTCTCCCCCACTGGCGCCCTCGCCCCCCCCCACATTGCCCGTCCGCCTTGCGGATATCCCGACTCGCGTCATTGCCCTAAACCCCCACCATGGCTGGGTCATCTCTGCAACGCAGCACAGCAACAATCGCATTTAGACTATTGGTCCTCTCTACTGACAGACATTGCCGTTTCCTATTCTTACCCGCACTTACTGAAAACTCTTACTTCTACCATTTTCTCTACTTTTTCAGAATTTCAAGTCCTCCTCCTTCCAAAAGCTTTCTGTACGCTATTAAAATTAAAATGAGCAAAAATACGGTTTTCACATGGCTACTCCTCAAAACATCCATTATCATTTTCTTACTAACATCCTCAGTATTACCTGTGTTATTTTTATTACTGTCCATTCACCTCCCCATCGTAAAGCGTTCCATTTTTCATTCACAACTGTAAAGTTATTGTCGACTCTGCGTTATTTATTAGGCAGCAACTTTACAAACTCACAATTAATAACACATTGTTCCATAAAATGTATTCTCGTCATCCCAACAATCGCAGTCTCCATATTCAAAGATCACTTCAGCATATGCCTTGACTTCAGTTTCATTTATTTTCATGTATCTTAGAGTCCTATACACGATCAGCATGCGTATTAGTCCCGTCCTGTTTCATGCATTTCGTGCGTATCCCAAATTCATCAACAATCCTGGATTTACCATTGAAGATTTACCGCAACCCACACAAATATCAAAAAAAAATATTTTTCAATGTTTTTTAACTGTGTTATTGGTACAAGTTAACGCGCATACGCATGTTAAAAACAACGAATGTGAATGAAAACAAAAACAAAAACTAACACAAAACAGTTTTTTGAAGAAAACCGGGAGTCGGCGGGTATAGAGTTTTATCGCATCCCGAACGTGTGCGGGCGTCTAAATGGTTCCTCGCTAGATGACTCCTACGCTGGTGGCTCATGTTCTACCCCCTTCGTTCGCCAATGACGTTCCTCAGCAGTGCAAGGCGCCGCCTGCGGGCGGAATCTGGCAGAGGCGGAGGGCCGGCGCACAACCTGCCAGTGATTTGTGGAGTGATCAAGCGCGCATTTGGGTGGCGGCGCCGTGGCGGCGGCGGCGGCGGCGGCGGCGGCGGAGTCTGCGGCAGCGGGGGCAGCGGGCCGCTGGCGCTTCGCGGCTTTGGGGGCGGGGGCGGCTCCGTCCCCGGGGCGCGATCCATCAACCCCCGCGCCGCCCCCGGGTGATGAATGGTCGCGCGGGCTGGTTCCGGTTCCGTTCTGGGCGTCGGCGGTCGGCGCCGGAGCAGGCACCGGAGCCAGCCGCTCGAGGTGCGAGAGGGCGATGCAGCCTCCGCCGCCGCCCACGCTGGAGGCGGTATGCAGAGAGCGCGAGGCGGCGCAAAGCCTCGCCACGTGCCACGGGAGGGGCGGGGCGCGGCGCGCGTGCCGAGACGAGGTGAGCGGCGCTGAGGTGAGTAGGGGCGGCGTGTGGAGGGATGTGGTGCGAGGCGTGGAGGGTGGCAGACCGGCTCCTGCACGTGTGAAGGACGCCGGGGCGCCGGCGGCGACGTGCCATTCCAGGAATAGAGACGTCCGATACACGCGCCGCTCAACGGCAGCTCGTCTTTACTGCTCGATAGTATCGGCCGTCAAGCAAGCAAGGAAATCGATTACACGGGCACCCTTGCTCGTGTCAGTCGCAGAAATCCGCTTTACAGAATAAGAGGTTCGCACACTATCCACCCGATATTATTTTATATCAATTATTAAACAACACACTCACAATAGGGGAAGAGAAATTCAAACAAATGTCATCAAGAGATCACTGCAGTTTATTTGTGAGTTATTACTATTTATGGAAATAATTTTATTTTGCAGGTGATAATATAAAACCGAAATAATCTGTCAGATAATACTTTCATCTACCTAGTAATTATCTTTCACTAAAGCAGCGAGTTCATTACGTTTGGTAAACAAAACAGCGCACGAATTGTGTTCATGCAAATTGAGAGCACAAGGCCTCTCTAGTCCTCTGTAAATCCCTTGTTTACCTACCACTGATTTGAATTGTATCCACACTATTTATTTTAAGTGCCAACAAACATGCTATCAGGCGAGCTATCATTGAATCACTTCATTCGTATTCGCCTACAAATTTAGCAGATAAAATTACTGGCAATTAAAATTCCTGAGAATATTAATACGACGGGGATGGGAAATACAAATGACTAAACGTATGTATTTAGATGGCGTGATATCGATGTTAACCTGCCATGGTTCACTTGCGTTGAGATTTTCTCGAGGACGCGTTTGCGTCACAACGTAAATGGAAGACGTCAATTACGTAAGCGTTAATGAATGTCTGAAAGTCGACATACACATAAACCCACACATACACGCAAGGACATCCACCCACATGCACAATACACATCACAGACCACACACTAGAAACGAATGCACATAGCATTTGTCCGCAGCGGGCTAAATTCCTCTCCGAAGCAGCGCTGACCTTTTTTATAGCACATGCATTGTCGGTTTAAAAAGCGCAGACGATTGTGAAAGCAGAATTGATCACCAGAGAAAAGATTCACCAGATATGAACGTCATTATCCCATGGGACGTGTAAAGCGGCAAAACAATGCGTATCTCTACAGCCTTTTCGTCCCATAAAATTCACTGTGATTTTGGTGTACCCTGATCTTCAAGTACCAGTAAGCGAAGAATTTTCCTAACAAATAAAAATAATGAAAAGTGAATAGGAATCTCAGTACTCTGGTTCGGACAATTCCGAGTGCCACAACGTTTCGTAAATGGAGCCAGCAAAATTTAACCACACCAAGCACTATTATATTTGAAAATGAACACAGTCGGAAATAGTGCTATCATGGGAAGTTCAAACCTGTAGAGTTTGAATTGAATTAGTTCATTACCATTAGTTTTCATTATTCATTTAATCTATAGTTTACGTATTTCTAAATAGGTTTTCCTGAACTAGCTCATGTACCGGTACGCGTATCGCTAGTGCTGATCGAAGCAATACGGTAGTGGTAATGCCTTCCAGTAATTCTAAAGAATTCCGTGAGTACCCAAGAAAGCACAAGATACTATACTTGGATTTTTCTAACGTGGTGGCTGAGGGTAGTATCTCCAATATGGAATTCGGCACGACTTTTTGAGTCATTCTCAGTACTGCCGCTAGAGTCGCTTGATCTGCAGCACTGCTTGATGCGCTCGCGATCATACGACATCCAGTGGCAAGACCCAGAAAGACGCAGAAAGTCGTACTGAATTCCATCGTGGAGATACTACCCTCAGCCGCCACGTTAGAAAAAAACAGGTATAGTTTATTTACTGGACCGCTAACTTCTGGGTGAAGGTACGACAGCACCACCGACGACAAAAGCACCGAGCACGCGACCTTGGACCCGCCGCACAGGGGCCCCAGGGCCAGCCGACCGGGCACCGACCGGCGACGCCCAGGACGCCCAAGCGGCCGAGTGAGTTATCGCGGACGTGAGAATCGAACTGGGGGCTCTAAAGGAGCCGTACATCTCGTCTTTACAGCGGCCATCCGCACGGCGCGGCGCGGCGTTCGAGGCGGAGGCCGCCACGAGAACGCACACGCAGAGGTTACGGGGCATGAAACCACCACGGGAGCGTAAAGGAGAAAAATGAGCTTTAATAAAAGGAGGGATATGCGTTATCCTTCGAGTGCTACCTCCCAGACCGAGCTAAGCACCATGGCAAGAAACGCTGGGTGCTCACATTCATCTGTACTTCACGTTTTCCCAGAAAATACTGTTCATCCTTGAATCTTATACGTCACGTAATAAAAACAATTTTATTTGTACGAGTCGAAATAGTCTGTAAACAGTTTGGCCGTGTCATTGGAAGAAGGTGAAATTAAGCAATATCCGCCAAACGGGGACTTTCCAATCAAAGAACCCACAACAAAGGCGGAAGATCATTGGAGTTGGGGACGAAGGATAGACTGTAGGGGTTGAGGGAGGTGTGGGCGGTGGGAGGCAGAGGTAGGTGGGGACGGGAACAGCGGAGGCAGCAGGGGGTGGCGGGTTGCCGAAGGCTACGCCGAAGGGCTCACCTGGGAGACGACGCAAGGGGCAGCGCTGAGGGGGTGCAGAGGGGTAGATTGCAGGACGCAAGGTCGCCGCCAGGCTCCGCCCCCCGGGAGCACCTCGGTCGCGGGGCGGAGGCTGGGCTCCGGGAAGCACAACCAACTCCCCCGCCCACCCGCGCAGAGCCCAGCACGTTGGGACGCTCAACTTTGCTGCGTTGTAGAGCGTCCACGGTCCAAGGACGCTGGCCGGTTTTCGCGGTTCGTTTGCCGCCAGAAAGTCACGCTCGATTCATTCTCGCGAAGCAGAAGTTGCGACAAGATTTATACGGAGGAGTAGCGACTATGTCGGCAAGCATAACACCATGAATTGTCCATCTTTGTTAAAGGAGAATTTCTGAATTAATGCACATGTAAATCGCAACAAAACTGAAGCATACTGTTTTCTGAGAACACGCAACGAACTTGACTTCGAAGAAAATCGTTAATGAAGTCGCAAACATATCTTCTCTTAAAGAAAAAAATAATTTATTGGATCTTACTTAATATGACATCTTTGATTACGAGTATATATAAATGTAAAATTAATTATAAATATTCAAATAATTCTGGTAAGTTTGGAAAACTATGTGCAGGAACATAATTTTTTATACAAAATATTTTTTGAAATAACATGTTTTCAATAATATGTTCACGAACATAACATTGTTTGAAATTTCTGGGACAGTTCAATTGACACAAAAGTGTTCCTTGGCATCAAAGTTCAATTCAGCCATTAAGATAAGTTTAAACCTCAACGAATTTGGCTAAAAGCGATTCCAGAACTATGTTTCTAAATTTATGAATAGGGACCGATGCTAATTTCCCATGCAGCGATTAATAATTTCAAGTAAGTAATTATTGAAACCTGCGATATGAACACAGTTTTGAAAAAAATTACATATGTACATTCTCCACTTATAATTGGACATCCAAGAAATGACGTAATACAAGGATAGTTCGAAGACGCTTTAAGATTTAATATTGACGAAATTATTTATGTTGTTACTTTTAAATCACTCCTCAAAATGCTGCTCAACTGCCAAATGCATCCACCGCCAGCAACAGCGGTCTGCCAAGCGTGCCGCTTCGCCGAGCCATTTTTCCCGCACGTGCGAGGACTGCGGTGGTCCGGGAGCGGGCGCCTGTAATCCATCCGCAGCAGCAAAACGCGGGCTTAAGTTATTAAAACTGTTGTTTTTCGCGTTAATTCCTATTCCGATGCGCGACTCGCACATTGGAGGGCGAGCGTCGAGTGGCTGCTCCGCTGCCCATTAAGATGCACGCGCGCGCGGACGCGAGAGCGGATAGCGGGGAAGGTGGCGGAGAACGGAGGGGGCGGGGGTAGGTGAGAACAGCCGCATGAAACGAGAGAGGGCATGAAAGTGGGCGGAGGGAACGCGGGTCATGCGCGGGTGTGGAAAGTTCGGGAAACGAATAGAGAATGAACGGGTTCGGCCGGAGAACGGAGTGGTAACGAAGTGGGAACGGTCGGAGAAAAGAGGGGGTACAGAGGCAACGAACGGGGAAGGGGCGAGGAAGGGCGGGGAAGGGGCGGGGAAGGGGCGGGGAAGGGGCGGGGAAGGGGCGGGGAAGGGGCGGGAAAGGGGCGGGGAAGGGGCGGGGAAGGGGCGGGGAAGGGGCGGGGAACGGGCGGGGAACGGGCGGGGAACGGGCGTGGATTGAGCAGGTTGGCAGTTGCATATGCGGCGAGGGTAGGGCGACGATATGGAATAGCACATTTTTGGGAGACGGTGGATAGAATGAATCCTCAGAAACTCATTTTGGTTCTTGTTAAAACTGTACAGTTCGTTAGTGGTGATGAGCTCATTTCATCTGGAGCGAATGTCTTTCGGTGTTTTCACACGGACGCACTTCGCTAATACGAAAAATTATCCAGGATACTTTAAAAAAAGCATCCAATATCTAAAGTATTCTAGGCGATTAGTATCGAAAGTGTGCGCGACATGTAGATGATTAAGAGAGTGACAATTAAGGTTATAAAATTAAGAATCGCAGCAACCCGATGTAATTAAAACACGCTGATTCTTAGTCAATTTTGGTGGAGGAAGGTTTGGACAATGTCCAAACGAAGTCGAAGGGTACCGGTTCTGACCACAAGTGAAACATCCGTTTTCTCAACGAAGTAATCCCTTTACATATTGCATGTGAAAATCCCTAATCATTCTACAATCAGTCATTACTCATAATTATCCCAGTCTGCAAAAAAATTTCACATCAATTTGATTATTTATGCTGAAAATGTGACACAAAGAGCTTTCTCCCTCACAAACGTTCAGAAATGAGTAAAACACTATCTCATAACAATAACTTCTGAAAGTGAACAATTTTGAAAACTCATTACAGCCATATTATTAAATAGGCCCTCAACCGTGCTACGGTAATACCCTCGACCTCTTGGCCTATTTTCTTTTAACAGCCCCAGCGCGAGATTCGCTTGATCCACGTGCGCGGTCGTGCAGTGGCCAAACGCCGCATCTCGGTCGCAACGACAACTGCGCCTACCCATCCCCTCAGCCCCTCCCCCGCCCCCGCGTCCGGCTGGCGAACAAAAACGGCGCGACGACAAAGCACGGCCGTTCACCCGACGCTCACAAAAAGGCGAAGAGGGCCTCGCGGCAACGGCAGCGACAGAGGCGGCGGAGGCGGCGGCGGCGGCGGCGGCGGCGAAGGCGAGTCTTCCAGACGGGTCGAGATCAAACATTTCAAAGGAGCTGCTCGGCCATTACGAACAATCCCCATTACGATTCTGAGAAGGAATGATGTCGCCGGCCAAATCTGCTCGCGTTCCGTCTCCCTCCGCTGCCACCCCTGCGCCTTGCCACGCCCCTCTTCGCTTTCGATCTGCGACGGCGGGTTAAGCCCAAACGCTCAACGCGTGAGACGCTGGGGAGTGGGGCCGGCGCAGACGGTGGAGGAGGAACTGGTCACTGGCTGGAGAGAGAGAGAGAGAGAGAGAGAGAGAGAGAGAGAGAGAGAGAGAGAGAGAGAGAGAGAACGAGCGAGAGAGAGAGCGAGAGAGAGAGAGAGAGAGAGAGCGATGGCGTTTTCACGTTGGGTGGGTGTGGCTGCAACGGCAGAGAAGAGGTGGGATACAAGCGAAAGTAGGAGCGATGCCAGAGATGAAGAGTTGGAGAAGAGTACGGGGGAGAACGCGTGAAGGACGAGCGACAGGTTGAGACAACCGAATCGCAGGAACGTCTGAGCAGAGACGTGACCAAAGGCGGGAAGGCAGAGACAATGACAGGACAAACGCGACAGGCGGGGAATAAACGAACGTGTGGTGAAACGGTTCGTAAGTAAAGATAAGGATACCTCGAATCACAAAGGGCATGGTAAGAGTTGGAACGACACGGGACATGCGGAACAGAGACGAAATAATATCAAGTGAAAATCGAGGCAAGGAAATGACGAGAATCAGAGATAGATATCAGAGAGAAATTGCGAAGACGGAAAGAACAAGTGGTGAAAGAGGTGACTGAAGTGAAGTCAAAACGGAAAAAAAGAAGTGGACAGAAAGCAGGAAGAAGGCGAGGACAGATGGGAGACACGAAATAGCACGTAGAAAGGATCGACGGGGAAGGCGGAGGCGTGGGTGGAGACGGGGTCGGAGGCGTGGTTGCCGGGGACGGCCGCGTATATTGCGCGGAAGGGAAATTTAATCAGTCCGGGTTGCGCTCGGGCGACCGAAAGTAATTCCGTTGACTTTGGCCGACCTGCGCCGCTTTTGACGGGGCCGCAGAACCCGCTCGGGGCCCGATTTCGCCCGATTTGCTGCGCGACCGACTTCGGCTCTGCTCGGCCCGCCGCTGGCCCGGCCACGCGATGCGAAACGGCAGCTTTGCGGCCCGCTCCATGGAGACATAAAAGACCGCAGAGGTAGCCCTTTCTGACCTCCGGAATCCTTCAGCCATGCCATCCTTACATCTTTTCCGAGAATCTGCAGAATTAATGAGGACCACAACAACAATAGAGACTCTGTAAATTTTTTGCCGAATTCAAAGTTTTCGTTGTTTTTTATTCACTTGGACACTATCTCAGTCTAAGAATATGCCTTAAAGCAGTGAAATGTATTCGGCACACAATCCTAGCATTACTTTACCGAGGTACAATACACCCAACACACTCCAACCTCTCGTCTCTTCAAGCAATCTCATGGGAAGTTTGTGTCAATATCTTACATATTTATTTCTCCGAGTCCCTCGCGTACTCGCAGTCAAGAATCGAGCAACAGCTGCATCCATCTCGCTATCAAAACAAACACTCTCCGGACAAGCGTAATATTCCATATTTAATGTTCCGCAACCTTTACTGCACAACCGCAACCCTCGACATGCACAGGCACATCCCCCTTCGAAAACCCCCTCGCTCCCCCAGTAAGAGCGAAAATAGATTCGGAAGGTCCCTCCATTAAAAACCACGTCACGGCCGCAGCAAGCCTTTTATTACAAATGAAACATCCCTGAAATTCATAGCATTGTGAACGCGAACCCCAGTTGCCATCGTTTCCTCCATCGCCTCCGCCACAGGCAACATCTTATTCAGTTCCAACCCCAAAACTGCTGACGCTGCAACAATACCATACGCAACTCTTACAGCTCATTACCACCAGTTTTGCTCAATCTGCCCAGATGAAATTTCCGACCCCTATCACCAACATCACCGTCGATACAATAACCACCAACGAAATTTTTTTACATCCATCGTTACCTATGTCTCTTTCCAGATTACCAACATCTCCACCTCGATCTCCTCCCTCGCACCTCATCTCCCGCCTCCATTCTATTCCCTTTCACCCACCACCCCCAGCACCACTTTCACCACCCCCCACTCGCGCGGAAGAAGCTCAAAACGCACTTACGAGGCCGGGCGCACGTCGCGACCATCCTCGCGGCCGCCTCCCTCCGATCCCCAGCCCCGCTTTCTTCTATCAATTTAAAACAACGGGGGGAGGGTGGCCGGGCGATTCCATAAAGAAATCCCCTCCCGGCGCGGGCCGCGTGCGCCTCCGCGGCGGGCGCGAATGAAATCCCCCACCCCTGCCCCGCCCTCGCCCCGGGTGGGAGGCGCGCGCCCCGCCCGCCGGCTGTTTGATTGAGGCGCGCACGCTGTTTGCTGCGGCTGCCGCGGCGAGCGCCAGCGGTGCCCGACGAGAAGCTGAGCGCACAGTGAGTGGGCTACACTCCTCAACCGGACACATTTTTCCTATTATGAGGCGATGTAATCGCATGCAAATTGTATTGGGGTTTAAAGGACAAAGCTTTCTTCAAAGTAATTCACATAATATTTGTTTGTGGGTTGCATAGGTACTTAACATAAATAATAAATTATGCAATCGAGAGACTATTTGGGGTGAATACCAGAATTCGAAAGTTAGGAACGTGTTAAGATGTAGGTATTGTAATGACTTAAAGGCATTCAGCCTAGCTTCATAGTATCAAGGTATGCATTTATATATATGTAATTTCCCATTGAACAAAAAAATCATAATACATTTTATTAAAAACATTGCTCCTTTATTTTCGAAGTCAACGATCTATCAAGATCGCAATAATGGAATTCAAGCATTAAAAACCTTTCTTATTCTACTCCATCGTCAAAATATTCCTTTGTAATTCGACGGGATAAATGAAAACAGCAACAACATGCAAACATTTGTTCTCATTCCCAAGTCACAACACGGAATAGACCTGACTGAAATAAAGCCAAGCTGCGACAATCTGATTTTCAATACAAATGAGAAGAGTAGTGAACACCGACTCAATTTCTAAACACATGATTTTGCCCGCAAAGTTGTCCGCTGGGGTCCATTGCTTGGCAGCAGCTGGAGCAGCGGGGGCGTACACAGAGAAAGAGCCGGGCTTTCCAGCTGGCCAGCGTCCGCCTCCACCACCCCGCGTCCGGCACAGCACCCTGCCGTCTCCCACAACTCGCCCGCGCCCCCGCCCCCAACCCTCGCTCCAACTCCGTCACGCCGGCTGCTCCGCGCGCGTTGTTTGCTCTCTTATTTTTGTGATATTTGCTTTGGGATTTGCGAGGGGGGGCGCGTTATGGGGCGTTCGGTATAGAGATAGTCGCCACCCCAGCTGCGGTGTGGGTACTGGAGACGAGGAAGAGGGGAAGTGGGGAATGGAAGGACGACGTCGACGGCCGTGGCGACGTAGGTTTTCGCAGGCCGTCTGTCCGTCCAGGCATCACTGCGTCCGGACGTCTATCTGACGCTCGTTCCGGGCGCCCGGAAACGAACACGGTCGAAGCACGAGGGTGATCCGACTGAAGACAAGAGAATACTCTCAGACAGTAATCAAAGCCTCCTCCACCCCGTCCCTCGCTCAACCACGTCCTATTCAGCGGACCTTCCTTCTCATGAGCTACTTGCCGCCGACGCCACCGCCCCACCCTCGTAAATCTTGGGGCGGGTCTCTGCGGATCGCCCGCCAACTCGGGCAGAGTGAAGTTGGCCGCCGCCAAAAACTTGGCCCGCCTCGCGGTGGCAAGGGCGGCGGTGGTAGGGGTGGCGGCGGGGTGTTGGCACCGGCGACAGAGGTGGGAACGATGGGGGCGGCGGGGCGGTGGCAGACGAAGCGGCGGCGGGGAGGACGGGGGCGGTGGCGGGGGAGAGGTGTGGGGGCGGCGGCGGTGGCGGGGACGGCGGTGGGCGGAAACGAACTCGCCCCGACTCTCGGCAAGGCACACAATGAAGATCTACTGGGAAGTCGCTAGTTGGCTCCGGTGGTATTGTGCGCGTTGTAAGAAAAGTTGAAAATAATTGCACCATGTTCGCTTCGAAGAGAGAAAGTAGAAATGCGTTGAGTGTGAGTTCGATAGGATCCACTTCGGGATGAAGAACGCCCAATCTTATTGGGAACGAAAACCACTTGTTTGTTCGAAGAAACGAATGACGTGTTGTTTCAAGTTCTACAGGTTCTGGGGTGTAATTCATATGTGTTAAACTAAAATACGCCAGAAGACAGTAAATAAAAATTTGAAATTGGTATAATATTTTTTTCGCATATAAACAATGAGCGTTATTTGCAATATTTAGAAAGAAAACCGTTATCTCAAAAATTAAATAAAGATATTATGAATACTGTATTACTACCACAAAAACGTAGCGCATTTTGTGCATATTCCGTTGTTACAATGAAGCCTAAATAGTTCCTATTAACGTAATGAGCGTATGCTCTCCGAAATCAAATGTAATGCAGTAAAGATGCTCCAATGTTTGAAGCATTTACTCGAGGTCCAATATCCGGGGATAAAGAACATTGAGCGTTAGGCAGCTCGGATTGAAATAAGCTTTCCTAGAGCAAAAACAGCAGCTAGCAGTAATCCTATTACACTGATGACGCTTATATGAGCGTGTTTTGCTTATTGGTTAATCTGGCCATGTGGAGAGAGTCGAGGGTGAAACAAACCAGCTGACAGTCGAGATCCTGAGCCCGCGTACGCAATGCGAAACGTGCTCCCGTTCTTTGCTTCTCCTCGTCTTCTCTCACCCACAACCGCTCTTCCAGGCCGGTCGCAGGCCAGACTTTTAACACAGGACGCCTTTTCGGAGCATGGAAATCCCCATGTGTGAAATATGTGTTCAATTTAAATTATAATTTAGAAAATCTTTTAATCTCTTCTCAACACTTTATATCCTTTCTAAGCCTCCTTTTCATCACGCACGTCGGCGCGGCAGCTTTCGCCGTTGGGGAAGAGGGAGAGGGAAAAGGCGGTCGACCCCCTTCCGAGGTCGAAAGGCGACGCGATCACATCTCACGTCGCCCTCCTCCACTCACGAGACACGCGTAATCTATTTCGAATAGTGCACCCCCGAGCCGAAACGCACGGTCTTATACTAATAGGTAGGAAGTTAAACGAGTAAAAACGTAATTAATTAATCTCATTGCCCTAACACAGGGCATGACATGTCATGTGAGTGCTCATTTTTTTAATGAGTCTATGAATTCGGTATTTAGAGAATTTTTGAACGAATTGCCTGTTTCATGAGAATTTCATGAGAAAATGTAACTTCATTTTCTGTGCACGTCTTCTAGAATTCAGTGGGAAATACAATTATTCAAATTATCGTTTCCATGTTGTCGCGGCAGGAAGTAATAAGAGCCAAAATTTATTGCTTATTTATCCTTGAAAATAGATTTTATTACATGGGAGTTTTTTTGTTTTTTTTTCTCCCTTTCAAAATTCAAAATTTAAGTAGTATATGACTTAGTGTAGAGATCACAGAATTTTGAAAATGTGCACACAATTCACTTTTCCCCATAGCACGTCATACGCAGTTTTTAACTGTTTTTTTGATGTAAAATAAATAAATAAATAAATTTACAGGGAAAGGATAATGTTGAGATTATAAAGTGATATTTATTATCTATTGCGGGCCTGGTCTACAGGTCAATATAGAAACTTTCTGAGTTCGAGAAGTAGTATTGAAATAACAGAAAATCGAATAATTCAAATTTCTCTGACCCTTTGTAGCGTCTTTGTAATCATTTGTAATCTCATTTCTAGTTGTATCAATAACAATAGTTACGGTATTTAATAATCTAACAAAGATCTTTTTTCTAATCAAGAGAGATCAATTTTCTGAAGAGTGAAAACTCGATTACTTATTTTCTCTTATAACAGGCAAATGTCATTGCATAATTTTTTGAATTTTCTTATCATGGCAGAGTCACTTGAAAAAGTGTGATATTTGTATATTATAATACTTATTAACAAAAAAGGTACCTACGCCACTCTATTAATAAGTTGGCCAGATCTCATCTATTGTATGAATAAGTGTAGGTCCTATATGCTACAATATTCAAATCAAACTTACAAAAATCCAAAGAAAAAATCCGATCCTGCTGACACATTGGTCACATTCTTCACAGTTTATCTGATGTTCCAGAATTTCACCAACTCTTAAACATAAAATTCGAAAATTCAACTCCTAGAACTTTTCCTTTTAACTCTTTTACTTTTTCACGGCACGTTTTGCATCCATTCAATTGCTTTTTCTCAATGCACATTCCCTCAGTCTCCTTCCTTTGAAAGCAACCTTTCGGAAAGCATGACCCAGCTCTTCTACGCAGTCTGCAGAGCAACCACGCCAGGAACAATCTGCTGTGTCGTACGATATCTGGAGGTGGAGGCGGCAGCCGTAGACGGAGGCGGTAGACGTACGCGGGTAGTAGTAGATGTATGCGCAGGCGACAGACGTAGGCGGGGACGGCAGACGTAGGCGGGGCCGACAGATGTAGGCGGGGGCGACAGACGTAGGCGGGGGTGGAAGACGTAGGCGGGGGCAGCAGATGTAGACGGGAGTTGGCAGACGTAGGCGATGGCGACAGACGTAGGCGGGGGCAGCAGACGTAGGCGGGGGCGGCAGACGTAGGAGGGAGCGGCAGACGTAGGAGGGGCAGCAGACGTAGGCGGGGGCAGCAGACGTAGGCGGGGGCAGCAGACGTAGGCGGGGGTGGCAGAAGACGTAGGCGGGGGCAGCAGACATAGGCGAGAGCTGCAGTCGAAGGCGGGGGCGACAGTAGGCAGAGGCAGGAGACGTAGACGAGAGCGGGAACAGGAGGAATAGGCGAGGGTGGGGAAACGCCTACCGCCGCGCTGGCGACGCGGGCGCGGGCGTGCGCTCGGAGGCCAACTTTTCCAACAAGGGCGCGCTCACAACGAATTTATAACGGCGGCGCGCAAAAGGAGGAAGTTTAGGCGCGTGAAAGGGAGCCACTGACGAGCGGTCAAAGACACACGCCGCGTACAAAGAGCAGCGGCGGCGTGGGCGGCGGGGGCGGTGGCGGTGGCGCAGGAGGAGACAGGGCGGCGGGGGCCCTGTTCCGCTTTAACAAGTGGCAGCGATGGAGGCAAGGGATGTGGATGCGCTCCGTGTAGCTTTGGACCGCGTTCAGTGTTGGCTGGTCTTGTGGATGCGCAGTGCACCAACATTGCCTCTCGTCACGATAACAAGTGCTGTATCGCATTCATTCGCATTCTTCAATGTATCAGATATCAATATTACCAACAGAAATGTCTTATCTGCGGCATGCAGCGCTGATTCATTTAAAGGTATTTTCATCTTGAAGCCTACCAATTACAGAATTGTTTAGTTTGTCTATTCTGCAATACACAGGGAATTTGTTTTACTGATTTAATATCTAATTGTGATTATGAATGCATTTGTAATATTCTGAACACCATTATTAATTCACCACTCTCGCAAAAATGTATTAACTCTCATTTTTCTTTTCCGAATACAAACTACATAAAATACACTTTAAAAATGATTTTGAATAGAAGAATTTATTTTCAATAGTAAAGTAATGGAATGGAATAGGTAATTAAGATGCACTTTCATAAAGTCTTGAAATAGCTTTAAATTAATATTCCTTATTCAGAAACGAGGACAATCAGATTACTCCTTTTATCAGATTTTACAGATTTTTTACAGATTTTATCTTTTAATAAATAATATTCTCTCCATTATTTCACAGATCTGTAATGGAATCTATTGAATATTTTTGTAGTAATTCAACGAAGCGGGCACGCATGCCTGACGTGACAGTGTTCCTAAGACCTGGAAGCCTGCTTCAAGTTTTCCTTCTTACCGTCTTACATGGTGACAGCACGTCACATTTCAGCGCAGAACTGACGCGCTGTAGTCGATAAAATTCCTCGCGCAGTTGATATTTTCACGGTAAACAACTTGTAACTATCGTGATTGGTTGCGAAAGCTCTAACAAAGTTGTTAGTCTTTCCAACAACCGCGAACAAGAAAAAGTAGGGAGTGCGCGGGCAAGTTGAAGTTGATAATGGCAAGATGGCTTCTCGGTCGACTTCAAAGGGATTCTTCCACGCGCGCGCAGAGTGCCGGAGAATCGAATTCCCTGGCGGAGGCGGCGGCGTCGCGACGCCACGAGACGCGACGCGCCGCGACGCTCGTAGGCGCGGGGGCGAGAACGAGCCGCTTGCAGACAGATTGGGCGCCGCACCGGTGGCCTGCGCTCAAGTGAATCCGCTTTCAATTTACGGACGAAGATACAGGCCTATTCATCCACTTCGGTATTTACTTCGAAATTCGTTAACCCGTTATTTGTCAGGAAAGTTGCTAAACAAAGTACAGTTGCCATTCAGTACATGAAGGATACGACGTTTAAGTGTGGTACATGAGAATGGGAGTCAATGTAGCTCAGGAAGATCATTGGTTTCAAGTCGAATGTGGTGAAAAAAATTCTTCATTGAGAAAAAAGATACAAAGAACAATAACACTTTTTCCAATGAAATGATATGGATATGAGTTCATCTAGTAATTCATCAGGATTCGGAAATAATGACGCATCAAGCAAAGGAACAACCAATGGCAAGGTAAGAAACCAGCATTCGGCATTCCAATGACATGGTTAGTGACGCGAAAAAGATAGAAGTAAGAGAAAAAGAAGGGTAAAGTAAAGTATTATAAAACAATGAAAGAAGAATGAAAGTGGAGAAAGAAAAATATGAAATAAAATCGAAATCGTGAACCGGGCAAAACAGATCGAGGAGAATAATTCGAAGAAAACTGAATCCAAAGAAGATAAAATAAAGGGAAGAGTAAATAGCGAAGTATAGAATGCGAACCGGAAAAGTGGAGTGTTTGAAACATTCGATGAAGCGCCCGTCCAGCTACCATACTAAAAGGAATCACAAGGGGTAGAGAACGAAGCTCGTGGACCGATGACAAAGCCGAGGCCGTGAACCGGACAACCGGGAGCAGGAAAGTGATTCGGCGGAGAGCTAGCCCAGCGCCCAACGTCCGGGCGCCGAAGCAGGCGGAGGTCCGGAACGGACCGATTACTCAGATTTCTTTGTTTCCCGCCGTGACCCAATTTCGGGAGTAGTTCGGGAAGTTTTCCAATTTGGAAGCCGCCCTGCCGAAGACACTTGTTTCCAGGTCTCCGGCATTGTCTCTCTGCCAAGAGCACGGCGGAAACACGACGGGCCTTTGTTCGGCGCTAAATATCCTCCGGGCGCCGCCCCCCTGCGACGCCGTCGCCGACGCTGTCGCCGACACCGACGCGCCGGCCGCCGCTCGCCGCCCCCGTCGCGCCGGAGGCGCACCCTGCCAGCGCTCAGGGCGACGCGGTCCCACGGAAGCCCATTGAGACGCCACGACGACGCTCACTGGCCGAAGACGGCCAATAGATAGATAGACAGATATTTATTATTTCTGCAGGTAGGTTTCTACAATCTGGTGGCAGAACAGTAGTTTTTTTAATAGGTCATTTTCCCCTGATTTTAAGCCATTTTATAGATCATTTTCAAAGAATTTTAGGTCATCAGAATCCGAGACCTGGTCATAAGCGTAGAACGTGTCACTATAATAGAACACATTCTCTGATGAACGGTTTATTTCCGTCAAGAAAGATATAGTGAATTAGATGAATATTAGGGGAAGAACTCAGCAATGAAGTTATCAATTGGCGTATGTGTGATAATATTTTAAATGGATTCTGTCAACTGTAACGAGAGTGGAGATTCGACTACTGGTGTGGTTTGGTTTAGAGTGCTGCAAAATATAGGGGGCAACAAACTCTGTGGCGGGGAGAGATAGAAGATGAGGCAGGAGAGGAAAGGCGGGAGAGAGAAGGAAGGTAAGACGGTACTCGCACCAGTTTTCACGAGGGCTGAGATTCCTCGTCCTTGACCAGCACGACTCCGGATTGACTTGGTATCACTCGGAACGACATGGCACGTGTGTCAGGGATTTTTTCGAATAATTCAGTTCTCGGGTTCCTTACTATGCTGTGTTTTACTTGTCGATTTATATGACGATCATTGTCTTCCTCTGGGATTTTATTTTATTTGGAAAGTTATTTTCTTTGCGAATGTTTCCAAAACATCGATGTTTCTATAAAAATACAAATGGTCGTTTCATGTAGAAATATTAATGCTTGATGTTCTTACGTTTTTAATGTTTTTGTTCGTTCATAAACAATTACCATAATCAAAATTTTTTGAAAGTTAAAATATGAAATAGTAACTGTTGGTTCCACTGTCAGTTTGTGTGTGAACCATACGAACGCGGTTTGCACTACCTTTACAGAGCAGATTCTTCCTCGTCCTTGGAGATCCGAATACCCTGGTATTCTTTCGTCCATCCTCATATTCTACACAAGGAGAGACGTTCTTTAACCTTCTTTTCAGTTCAATTTTAATTATAAATTAATACACATGGACCCTGTTAAATTAAATTTTGTTCTTCACGAATTTAATGTTGCAGGTTGCTAAATCAGCTTTAAAGCGTCAATGTTCAAAAACACCGATGAATTTTGGTCAATGTATTAAAATCGATGTTTTAATTTTGAAGATCGACGTTTGATTGTCGCTGTCGCATCACTACTTAGAAGGACAGACCTTTCCCTGTGTGGTTTCGGCCCACAGTGCACTGCGATGCCGTGGAATGCCTCCTCTTCGCCCGCCCCAACGACGCCCCACGAAGCCTTCCAGACGGGAGGCGCACAACTTCTGCGAGAAATCCCACTCCGAAGGATCAGGCGCGGGGCAGACGAGTCAAGAAAAGTGCGCCACACGAGCGCTGTAATTCGAGATACAAATTACGAGTTTCCAATTCGCCGATCTGATCCTTCTCGATCGGCGGCAACCGATTGGCGAGAAGACGCCGGGACGCTACTAGAAATTCGTACAAGACGTGAGCGACAACTTCAGAAGTGGAGAGCTCCTCATGTCAACATGACAACGGAGGCAAAAGTTACGAGAATCAGTCAAGGAATCTGAAGGGGCGGCTTGTGTATCCTTCACGGTGGTAGTAATTTTAAACCGTAACTATTAATGCTACCTATATATTTTCTGTTTCTAGATTGACAATATAGTCACAGCCATTCATAATTTTATGTACACTTGTTTTGCATCTTAACTAACTAAGCTGCTCGTCATCAAATATGCTGAAATAACTTTTTGGTTATTACTACTATAGTGATTTGAGTATCTCCTGAGAGTATATAGCAGAAACGCTCTAAAATCTACTCGGGCAACATTGTGCCAGCGAAAAGGCGCTTTTCTTCTGACAAATCCTAACGCAGCATTGTTTTAAAAATGAGTATAGAACACATTTCTGCTTATTCTATTCTAGAAATTATGTGAAACTACAGGTTGCTGCAAATTCGCCTCACTTCGTATGTATATTGCTTCCGTTGTAGAGTGGCTCGCTTCATTACAGTTCCAATTTATTCAACTGTAATAAAAGTTAATTTTCAGCATTCAGTAACAACGGCTCGAATTCTACCCTACATTAGTAACATTAATACATGCATGCTACGTAGCGTGTTGCCACAAGGGAGAATCACCCGCCCGTCCTCTCCGACGCGGCAGTCCCACTCGTCAATAATATCCGCGTGCGGCGCGCAGGGTTCCCTCGTCGTGCAATGAACATGAAGACAAGGCGGCAGCGGCGATGTCCCCGCCCCCGCGAAGAAGAATGCCGATGCGACGGGGGGCGGGGACGACAGCGGTGACGGGGGCAGGGGCGGGGGTGGGGTGAGGTCGAGCGCGAGACTGGTGAATATCGCACCAGGCGTTAACCGCACGGGAGAAGCCGCGACGCCGCGCCGACACGACAAATCCATCAGCGCGACATCTCGCGCGGCGACGCCATGCTTTATTCAGGCCGCGAACCCCGGCCTGCGACCCAGAGCGCGCCACCGACGCCGATCTCCCCGCGTCCGCCTCCTCCCACACAGACACCGCCCACGTCCCGATTACTGCAACATGCCACTGGCGCATGCCGCTGTCCCGAATCAAACTGGCATGTATGCCATCTTACACAGGTGAAAGAGAATTCGCACGTTGGGTAACGGCACCAACTCCATGATGAAAGAGAGAGTTACATGAGCATAATACATTCGCAAATGTAGATGATTCTGTTCACCCCGGCGCAGATTAGTGAACAAAGTAATGATTCGCGGCATTGGGCCAGAAAGAAACGCACGATTCTTTGGTGAACTTCTGAAGGTGAATGAAAATATTCATATTGAGAAACACTAAAAATAATTGTACTATCGAAGCTGACAATGTAATCCCAATGATAGAACCAACATAAAAGAAAAAACATTCTTTTTTGAAAATTATATTCGCCTATGTTTTCACATTGAGGCAAACTTATGGGACTCAAACCTGTAAGAACCTCACAACAAAAACATTTAAGCAAAATGGTGTAGAACAAGATCTCAGGCAGCGCTCGCGAAAGGTTCTGTGTTGAATTTTCACTAGAATTGAAGTTACTTCAAAAATTAATTCACGCACCATGTTATACTATATTTCCCAAAAGTTCGTCTACTTCTTCACATTTCCCCAACCATTTGGAATCCATTTCATCGGTATTATATTGTCACTATTTAGAGAGAAGACCGCCAAGCGATGCCATCAAAGTAGGTGAGACTCCTGTACTGGACATTAACCAGTCTAGTGTTATAACCTTGTCAAGAGCATCGCAGTCTACACGGTACAAATCGTGCAGCTTCCCGCAACCAGTTACATTTAAATTTGGTATTAGCGTGCTTCAGAATTTATTGCGGTCATTTCAATCCTCTTGGCTGTCGGCTCAAAAGCCGACACACATTGCTCTGATGACTACTAGGAACCCAGAACAATTCACGCCAATTGATAGCCACTATTCAAATAAATCAATCGTATCCTGTACCGCATTCCAATAGCGTTGTTGTTCACAAGAGCGATTCTGAATGACCGTGCCCCATTGTAACCGATAAAAATAACATCACAGCACGCCCGCATTGTCAACCATGGGTGCCTAACACAATTTGCGGAATTGCTGGAAGTTTAGTACTACCCCGTACAGCAAACGCTGAAGTAAACCAATCTCTACGAGCATCCGTAAATCGTTTTGGTAACTAACGTTACGACCCACCAAAACGTGCTGAAAATGAGGAGTACTTCACTGAGGGTACAGTGGAATGAAGTAAAGAATGACTGAGGATCGTTCTACGAAGAAAGGTTGAAGTTATGAAGGTTAGTGCGTCTCGCAATGTGTTAAGAAGCAATGGAGTTTCAAGGATTCATTTATTTTACTCGTCTTGAGTTTCAAGGGGCCATTTACTCTAACAAACTCGTCGTTTTCCCCAACCCACTCCTAAGAACTTTTTACGATCCGACTTGTCGTCAATTGTACGTGATCCAAAGAATCGTATTTTTACACTCCGAGATGGCATGTGGCTACTGTGTGCGGCACTGAGGTGCCCTACTACTAGTGCGGCACTGAGGTGCCCTTCGAGATCCCAAGGATCCGAACTCTTCCAAAATCGTATTTACCGCATGTGATATACTAGATTTTCCAGCGTGATATTTCTTCTCAGTCCAACAGCGTAATCTCAAGATCTTCAAAATCAGTCGTGTGCTTCTTCGTGCGTCTCTCGTCTTGGTACAGTGCACGTGCGATGTTGTGGATGACTAGAGAGCTGCGAAGGGATTCTTCGTATCTGATGCGAAGTTCATACCAGGTGCCTCTAAGAAATCAATCCACTCTCTTCTCGTTCGAAAGCATTTGGACGAAAAATGCGAGTCGGAGCGGAGAAAGTACATAACTTGGAAAAGGGAACTGAGAGAGGCCAAGCGATGCCATCTTCTCTTCATTACAGAACGAAACGTAAGATTCTTTGATGAACTTCTTTCGAAATAGAATGGAAATCGTCACATTGATAAAAGCATTGCAGCCTACACGATACAAATCGGGTAGCAAGTTCGTGCAATGAACATGAAGGCAAGGCGGCAGCGGAGATGTCCCCGCCCATTTGTATTCCCCGAACCACTTGGAATCCATTTCAAATTGAGTTAGTACTACCCCTTACAGCAAACGCTGCAGTAAACCAATCTCTACGAGCATCCGTAAATCGTTTTCGTAACTATAACATTACACCTACCAAAACGTGGCAGGATAGGTGGGGCAAGAAACGAGAGAAGGAAGGAGCGGGAATGTGCGGGAGCTGAAGCGAGGCGGGGCGGGGCGGGATGGGCCGAAATAAGGCGAGGAGGAGGTTAAGTGTGTAGAGTGGACGGTGCGAGGCGGGTTAAACGGTCAGGTCGGGGCAGGTGGGGTGGGGTGGTGGGGGTGGGGGTGGTGGGGATGGTGATGGTGATGGTGATGGTGGTGG
>BLKR01010322.1:0-60248 GCA_011170035.1 Teleogryllus occipitalis
GTCCAGAATTTTTAATTATTTGGATTTATAATTTAAAAATGAAAATAATTCAAATTCAACAGCTGTAAGTGGTTTTTTATTTTTGTCTCAATGAGGTTCATCCACTTCTAGAATCAAACATGATGAAACTATCCTCGTTATTTTCATCTGAATAGAAGTATTTTATTTCTTTAATACACATATTTTATGTATTTAAATACATCTTTAAAATACATGTCCATAAACTCAGTTATTCAAAGGCAAAATGTGTATAAAATTCGTATTTAAAATTCAAGTATTTAAATACTACCCAACCCTGTGTATAAACAATTATTAGGAAAACAAAAAGCTAGAGAAATTCAAAGAATATTATATGAGATGTTTCTGTGTATGCAATGCCCCGCATCTCAACAAAAGTCTTGCTTGATTCCTACATTACTAAAAATGCACTAGTTGTAAAACCAGATATTTGTATCAAGAAACAAATGTTTTATTTATATCGAGAATTGTGTTGGTAGCAGTGATTTAATTATTTGATCCTTTGTTAATTTTCCAGAAGTCATTACCTAGGATACGTTTTATTCTGCAAGTCGCGAGACAAGAAATTAAGAAACGATTTCCCAAAAGACAAAAGTCGAACGGGAAGAAGAGAAATTTAAAACTGAAGGAAAGACGGGTAGACTCATAACTGCTTCACAAATTATAAAATTTTCAGGTACGTTGCACAGAAAACGAATTTGAATTATTTTGGCATGAGGAAGTAAATCTTTTGGCGAATGTTTTTTCAGTCTTATCATCTTGCACTGACTAGAATGAAAAATTACAACTGAAATTTTTTTGTAAAAAATCTTGACTATAAAGCAAAATATTATTCTTGATAATTTTGTATTCGTCAGTTCTATCCAATTTCCTCTCATGTATGCATTTTTAATGAATGCCAATTAAAAATAATGAAAATTCTATTTACATTTTCAACGAAAAAATTATATTTTCCTAGATAACAACGAAAAATTTGATGTAAGAAATAAATCCGTGAATAAAAGTAGTGTTAAATGCTCATTCAACCAATAGACTTACTTATTTTTATCACAGGATTGAGCGGAGATGTCATTTCAAATTGGATAATTTTTATGAAAATTTGAAGTGTGTGTTCAATATTGTTTATTTTTTCTCTAGAATGAACATGCATTTTTTTTGTTTCGAGTTAATAGCCTTAAGAAATATTCACCAGTCCATTATAAATATTCGTCAAAAACCGTTTAAATACAACCACAATTTAAAATATATTTCCAATTCATATATCCCTCAACAAGTTTACTTAACGTGACCTCAACTAGTGGTCCCCAGAGCGTCACGTCAACCGATTGTGTAGCATTAATAAATTTCAACCCAAGAAAGTAAAAATGCCTACTTTCATATGTACTGCTGAGTTTAACTGATCACTTTAACTACAACCTTGTAAATTAAAAATGAAAAAAAAAATGAATTATATCATGAGAGTAACCCCACTCTAATCCGTCCTGTCGTGTTCCATTCCACTCCATCTCGTCAAATCCCAACAGGTCCAAACTTCTAAGTACAAGCCCGCTAGATGGTTTATGCACCGGCTAGTGCAATGTTGAAAGATATAGAACTTCCCGATTTTGTGGCGTGCAATTAAAAACATTAGGTTTTTCATAGACCTCTTTTTCTGTTGACCATCTACCTTTTAATAAATAGCAAGAAAGACTCTTCATTCTCTTTTCGAGACATATACTCGTATTGTCTAGAGCACTGAGTAGAACATGCAATTTCTTGAGCAACACACTCAATTCCATTTTCACTTTTGCAGAGTTGATTAGTACGAAGTTATTCAGTTTAGGAGTTCACCTTATCTTCGTCTTTAGTGCTCTGACAGTTGCAAAACTAACAATTTGTTGTAAAACAATTGAAATTTAAATCGTGTAAACATAAGAGTTTATAAAATAGTAGATATTTTGAAATCGTAGACATTTCAATTTTTTAAATAAAAAGCATAAATATCGAATTTTGAAATCACAAATGGAACTTGTATTATCATATTTTGTCAACAAAGTCAGCATAATAATAAAATAACTTAATCGCATCTATATACCAATTTTACACATTCATTTTATTCTAAAAGATTTAAGACAACTAACATGCATTAATATTGTGTATCGCTCTGTTTTGCGGTCGTCTTTTTTATTCTGTTGATCATACAAAACACCAAGGAATATAGTGGAATCAATCGATGTCCATAATTTGTTTTCGTAAGAATAGGTAAGAACTAAAGTTTCTTTGAAGATACATTGAATTGCTTAGTGTATTGTAGTAGTATGAACGGTATTAGCCTAAGCTAAGGAAATAATCCATAAGATTGATTATTTTTGTTTTGCGTTTGAAACACGTCTTGTCTTACTTTGTCCATTAATTGTGTTATCAGCCGTGTGTCATCCAATTCGTTTCAGAATACCACCATTTAATAATGAAAATCCATGTAAGAAATAGCTTACTCTTGTAAACCATAAGTTGAACAAATGATTAGTCATCTGAACAGAACAGATGATCGTCATCTGAGCTGTCCGGGTGACGCCGCGTCGAAGGCTGAGGTGCCCACGTTTCGACCGACTTTTCGCGGTCCTCTTCAGGGCTGTACTGCAGGCAGGCTGCTAGACAGTACAGCCCTGAAGAGGACCGCAACATGTCGGTCGAAACGTCGGCACAGCCTTCGACGCGGCGTCACCCGGGCAGCCAGATCATAACTCAAAACGTTCATCTGTACTTCAGTAGCGCCATTCCCCTATTATCTCTGTGGTGGTGGGGGGGTTTATACGCCCATATTTTCTTGAACCCCGAAATTCCCACCGTTACTCCTTTACTATGATTATTTTAATTAAGAATAAGCATTGAGCGTTGTTAAAAAAATCTGTTAACTAGAAATGTTTGCTCCAGTGTAATAAAAACTATTTTGCATCGAAAATTAAGCTTCAGATTTGATATAATAATCATGCCAAAAAAACATCAACCCCCCATTCCTTTCGCGTCTAGAAAAAAATAGGGCTCAAGAATGCCTGTGCGGATGGTCCCTCTACAGTTTTATATTTAGAGTTAACACTTTTTTCAACAAGTTCTTGCGAAGTTAATAAATTCTGACTAGATACTCCGCATGACTAGATACTCCGCCCATCTTACGTCTCCGTTCGATTCATTGCCACATTGCAAAGCTCAGTGTTATTTAGTTAATTATTTCGCGAATAAATACTCCGTGAAGTGTAACAGATTTCAAAAGAAGCCATGTAAATATTCTTAGAAACTCTGGGAAAATGTGAAATATATTTAAATACTCTATTTTCACCATTGAAGCAATGATACAGCAATGCAACATTCCAAAGTTAGTATATATTCTTTTTCTATAAATAATTCATTTTCTTGGATCAAAGCCAAATCAAAGTGCTGAGGATTTTTGTGCAGAATGTTTTCATCCTTTACATTCGATAATATATGTATTATTATCCAACCTGCATCAAATGATGCAAATACTGATTTCCAAGTTTCTTATTGCATACAGTTATGGTGTTTTGGAATTCAAAGGGAATGAAACCATATGGTGTGGTAGACATCACATCCTTGGATCCTGCAAAACAACATATTTATTGAGAGATAAAAGATGCCGATAAAAATGCAGATTTAAATATTTTTTTAGTGGATGGACAAGTAGAATTTTTGTTGAAGATTTTACGCAGTTATCTGGGTAAGGAAACTTCATATTCTGGAACTCTCTAATAAAATCAGTCTATCTAAACAGGCCACATAAAAATATTCATCTAATAATCCTGTTAAAATTATTATTTAAATTTATAACTAATGTGTAAAGTTTGCGATGCCTATGATTACTATGACATTCTCTAGAAAATGTATATTATCGTAGATTTCATTTTTTAAATTTTAATTTCTTAAATGTATTGTAAAATATTTTTAAAATAATTTTAATAGAAAGTACAACCAATATATTTGTAGTTAAATGGCTTCTGCTGCAAGCAACTACTTAAGGTTTTTATTGCAATGCCTTACCATTTAAATGTTGAAGTTTCCACTTTTTTGTAAATTTTATGTAACAAGTTTATGATAATTTATCTCCAGCTCAGTACTGTTTTACCCACATCTCATTCCTACATCCAACATAACTACAATTTGTGTGACACTTAAAATAACGTGAACTGGAATGAAGTTATTTAGATGCCAATTTTGGTAAACATTAACCAATTTTCTAATGTAATTTATGCATTTCTATACTCTTATAATGTCGGTATATGTTCAGTTTGGGCTAATTACCTTCAGTTTAAGCAAAAACCCGACATTGTTTCATCGACCAATGTAATATATTTTGTTTTAAATGCAAGTAAGTCTTCAAAATATATGTACAGTCAATCATAAACTAAACTATATGTCAACAAACAAAAACAAATAATAAAAATATTTTACATCCATGACGCATTATAAAATTATAAAGCATTTCTTTTGGAATTAACTTCTACGTAACATATCCCTATACTACGTATATACGTGAGTTACGCCATAAAGACTTAACTACACAAAAAATATATTAGGGACTAAAAATAAACCATTGGTAGGTATTTACAAACTTTAAATCAAAAGGAAAATAATTTTGAGAAAATATCAATATTCATGGCATTTTCAGCAGCCACTATATTTAAAATATAGCCTACTATCACCTCCTACCACCTTTGATGAAATATGATTATATTTGATACCAGAAGAGAAAAGCAAACATAGCTTTCCTGAGGTGACAATGTCAATCCAAACTTCTAAAAATCAACACCTCAGTAATTTTCTCTTTTTGCTTGGAAAGGCATCGCGAGCAAACAGTCGCTTGCGTGAGACGCATTGCCAAACTACACTCTACGTTACACTCAAAAGTTGATCATCTTTTGTGAATTAAAGAATCTCAATTGAAGAATTCAATTTCAATTATTTCAATTTTCAATAATAATATTTTATGCTACAAATGAGTACGTTCAAATCCAAATTTTAAACCGCACGAATAGTTTCCAGAAATATCAGCAACGTAGGTAATTAAAATTATAATTTGCACGCACGTTTAACGTTATTGCAAATATTACACCTGAAGATAATTTTAGAATTGTTTTCCTTCAGATTCTCTATTGTCAGAATTAAATTACTTTATAATAATAAAATTTTCTTTGAAAATACAAAGTGCACTAATAAGGAATAACATATTGGAGAGATTAAAATTAATAAAAGTATTGTCATTTTTGAACAGGTCTAGTAAATTACTCAATGTGAATTCGCATTCAAGGAGAATCTGAGAGTAACAGTATTCTTAAGTCACAATATTCACATCCTATGCAAAAATGTATTCTTTCGTACGTTGCTTGTAGAACATCAAGTGCATAAACTCACAAGATTTTTTTACTCTGCGACTGTGTCTGTAATTAGAATAAAATAATATTAAAAGTAAATAACAATTAAAGGATCCTTTATGTAATGTAAATGTGTAATTATTAGTTATCAACTAAGGTTAAATACGTCACAAAACATCTCACATATTCCTGATTGTGAAATACAAATTTTGATATTTTCATCGTTACTTAAGAATATTGGAAAAAGTCACGATATGTACATAAATTATTTTTTCTAAGCTATTCGGGATAAGCGGCGTCTTTGTCATGGTTGCTGACATTTCGGGCAACATGTTGTGGCCTTCCTCAGAGCGTCTAGCTGCAGCAGTACGCTCTCAGGAATGCCACAATAGGTTTGCCGAAACGTTAGCCATCACGACCGAAACCCGACTCATTCCGGATATTGTAGACAATACAAACACAGGACTCGAAAGCTTAAGCAATCATAAAATACTTCATCTCTATGGCCGACATGAGAACTAGAAAATAAGAATTGTTACAACAAAATGAAATACTACTCCTTACTTTCAAGCACTATTGTTGATGGAAAATGTTTCAGCTTCCATGAATTACATCATATTTCTTCTCTAGGGAAAACATTCAAATAATGTGTATTGTGTTAAAAAATTATAAGTGATACAAATACACATAAACAAAATTAACATCAATATTTCAAATAGTCAATATAACCTAAGGACTCATAAAAAAATTACTTTATATATTTAATAACATTCAATTTTATTGTAGATAAGCTGTTTACAAGAATACTGCATCAGTGTCAAGAAGCTAAGAAAGTAAGTCTAATGTTTAGACTACTGTAAGGAAAACCCTTTCCATAATCCGTCATAGAGTACTACTCATGAAAACGGATAGAAAACTATTGAAAACAATTTTATTTGCAGAAAGAAATAATTTTTAAGCATTAATTGCAATAAATCAGCACACTTTCCTTATCATGAATATTGCAATTGCAGGCAACATGTTCTATGGAGTCAATTCCTTCTCCACAACTACAAATATTATTTTTTACAATATTTTTTCGCATAAAAGTATCCCCGGGTTGATGTATGATTACTTCTAATTCTCACCCAAACTAATTGAATTTTCACGTCAATAGAGTTCGCACAAGCTAACTTTTGTCTCAATGTATAAGTGAAACGGTTGCCCCGGCTCCGCCTCGGGCGACCTCTCTTGGGCGGTGGCCGCACTTCCCTCAGGCGCTGCCGTTTCCCCGCCGCGCCCTTCTGGCGGCCCCTTCAATGATTCGTGAGTGGCCACTACAGTATAGATCCCTATTTTTATAGAAAGTTTATTCTTTTTATAATATTTTTGAACATTATTAGTAATTTTATTCATTTATATTTCACTTCTAATATTTTTATTGTATAACGTTTGGTGACTTTTTTCCATCATCCTCAGATGCATTTTACAGATGTTTTTAAAATTACCTAATATTACACAACTGATTAACTGCAGACTATTATTTATTGTCGGAAAATAATTTTATACAAAGAAATAAGGCCAAATAAATTCAAAAAATTATGTTTATTCAGTTTTGTGTTATCAGAAAATTTTAAAAAAGATATTCGTAAAATGTATCTGAAGCTGATGACAAAACCTCATCCAAAGATTGTACAATAGAAAAATAGGAGCTGAAATATAAATAATACATACCTAATAGTTCTCAATATATAAATTATAATATATAAGGATACTGGAGAGTTATGCATTAAATATTTGAAAAAAGAGGAATGGATTCTCTTAAGATTACCATTATTCCGCACAAGGAAATTTTAAAATTTACGGGGTAGACCAGCTTTAAATGCAGAAAGAGTATTTTCAACCGTTTTTATACACTTTTCCGTATACAGACAAGAAACGAACTCACGCACACACACACACACACAATCGTTGTCTATCTAGTTTGACAATTATTTTTAAAAAGATTATGCAGAAAGTGAGAATGATCGTAAAAAGAATTCCGAAAGTCCATTTCATTATTTATGCTAGCCTTGGTGGAATAGTCGTATCGCGTCCAGTGAGTGGGAACGTCGGACCCCGGGCGCCAGCCTTTAGAAGGCCGGACCCCGGGCGCCGTCGCGTCCTGCTCCAGGACTCCCTTGCAGCTCCTCCTCCTCCGCTGAGCAGCTGCGCCGCGACCGCCGCTCCTTGGTGCCTGTCCCAGGCCGGACGATGGAGTAGGCCCCGGGCTCCAGGCCTCGTCTGGACGGTCCTTGGACGCAGGCCCGCGAGCGTTCAGCGCTCAGTGACTGGTCGGGAGACGCGATTTAAAATGGACGGCTTTGTGCTATTGTATTATTCAGAGCGCTATCGGAAAGCACTTCTATATCATTCATGATGTAGGAAAGCAGAAGAAACACTGTCCTGACGAACCCACCAAAACGCTTTTTACAATAAACAACAGACACAAATAATAATGCTCTCCTATGGAGCATAAATTACAATCGTCAAAAATCGGGAGATATTCTTCCGAAAGAGGAAGTTCGGTTGCTAACTTATATCCTTGCAACAAACCTTTTTCATAATATGGTGGACGCAAAAGACGCTATTAACTACTTAACGAATTTATTATTATTCTTCCTTTCACGGTTTAGGACAGAAATCCTTTTTCAGGCTTCATCAATTGCCTTGGTCGACCGGGATCTATTTTGCCAGGTGGTCGATAATGATAGGACACTTTTATGAGCCAATCATCTTTCATCCTTTGTAGGTGTTGTGACCACTCTGGAAGTTTCTCTTTTATTTTGTCTAATACGGAGAAAATGTTGAGATCATTTCTGAATTGTTCGTTTCTGAATTGACCTATGAAGTTACAGTCTTTAACTGCTCTTAGAAAACTAATCTCCGAACCTTGGATATTACTACTTTTCTTTCTCATTAATACCCACGACTCGCTCTCGGACACGAAAACTGGTTAAGCCATCGCCTTATACATTTTTAGTTGCTTCTCTCTTCTTGATATCTTCGAGAGCGTTCATTTTATTGTGCCGCATATATATATATGAACCGGCGGAGTTGGATGTCAATGTCGTTCACGTAATCGTACCTCAAGTCGCATACAAGGTAGTTGAAATGCCTCACTTGTTCCAAAGTTAAATTGTAAATACATATTTTTGTTCTAAAGAGGATTTGACTCTAAAAGTCCATTACTTTCCTTTTTTGGTAGAGATTTTGAGATTGTAACCTTCCAAGATATTACTCTATATATGGGCGTTTATTGGAGTACTCTTTAATTTCTAGCAAATAAAAACTGATACACTGCAAATATTTATTGAAGAGTATTTAAATAAAGAATTTATTATGAACGTTCCATTCGTCTATTCTTCTTAAATCGAATAGACACCGGGTGTTTGCATACTGTACTTCAGCATTTTCGTTACTCATAAAAAAATAACAAGAAAGTGATCACTAAATATAAAACTAATTTGAATGTGAGAACCAAGGCGGGAATATTCACAAGGAAAACTGTGAAGTGTTGACATTTGTACTATCAGCATGGTTATGCAACATAAGGATAACACCTAAAGCACTCTTCCCTAAAGAAGAACTACATTCAAACGTAATTAACCCCGGAGACCCTATTTAGAAAAAAGGAACCTCAGGCGCTGACACGCGTTCCACCTACATAATTATTGAAAATTACGGATGCCGCATAAAGCTTATTCTCTAAACAAGCACTGAATTGGAACGTGAGAACCAGGGTACCCTTCCTGAAAAGAAGGAATTGCGGATTCTGAAGTACGCTGGTTGAACATTACTGCCGTTACGCTCCTTTCGGCTTGGAACCCTGAAGAATCAGTAATTTGGAAGTAAGACCCGGGCTCCTTTCTTCAGATGCGAGAACCCCGGGGGCTGATATACGTTACATTTTCATAATTGCCGTGTATGCAGCAAAGGACTTGGCACACTAAAGAATCAGTAATTTGGAACGCCAGAATCCGGGCGCCCTTCTTCAGAAGAAGGGACCCCGGGCGCTGACATCCATTCCTTTTACATAATTGCCGTAAAGTATGGAAACTGCAAACAGCTTGGTACACCGAAGAATCAGGAATTTGGTACGTCAGAGCCCGGGCGCCCTTCTTCAGAAGAAGGGACGCCGGGCGCTGACATACGTTCTTTTTACATAATTGCCGTAAATTATGGATGCTGTAAGCGGTTTGGCACCCTGAAAAACGATGAATTTGGTACGTCAGAACCCGGGCGCCCTTCTTCAGAAGAAGGGACCCCGGGCACTGACATACATTCCTTTTACATAGTTGCCCTAAAGTATGGATGCTGCAAACAGCTTGGCACCCTAACGAACCAGGAATCTGGTCCGTCAGAACCCGGGCGCCCTTCTTCAGAAGAAGGGACCCCGGGTGCTGACATATAATCCTTTTACATAGTTGCCGTAAAGTATGGAAGCTGCAAAAGGCTTGGCACCCTGAACAATCAGGAATTTGGAACGTCAGAACCCGGGCGCCCTTCTTCAGAAGAAGGGACGCCGGGCGCTGACATACGTTCTTTTTACATAATTGCCGTAAATTATGGATGCTGTAAGCGGTTTGGCACCCTGAAAAACGATGAATTTGGTACGTCAGAACCCGGGCGCCCTTCTTCAGAAGAAGGGACCCCGGGCACTGACATACATTCCTTTTACATAGTTGCCCTAAAGTATGGATGCTGCAAACAGCTTGGCACCCTAACGAACCAGGAATCTGGTCCGTCAGAACCCGGGCGCCCTTCTTCAGAAGAAGGGACCCCGGGTGCTGACATATAATCCTTTTACATAGTTGCCGTAAAGTATGGAAGCTGCAAAAGGCTTGGCACCCTGAACAATCAGGAATTTGGAACGTCAGAACCCGGGCGCCCTTCTTCAGAAGAAGGGACCCCGGGCGCTGACATACGTTCCTTTTACATAATTGACGTTAATTATGGATGCTGTAAACGGCTTGGCACCCTGAAGAACCAGGAATTTGGTACGTCAGAACCCGGGCGCCCTTCTTCAGAAGAAGGGGCTCCGGGCGCTGACATACGTTCTTTTTACAAAATTGACGTAAATTATGGATGCTGTAAACGGCTTGGCACCCTGAAGAACCAGGAATTTGGTCCGTCAGAACCCGGGCGCCCTTCTTCAGAAGAAGGGACGCCGGGCGCTGACATACGTTCTTTTTACATAATTGACGTAAATTATGGATGCTGCAAACAGCTTGGCACTCTGAAGAACCAGGAATTTGGGACGTCAGAACCCGAGCGCCCTTCTTCAGAAGAAAGGACCTCGGGCGCTGACATACATCCCTTTTACATAGTAGCTGTAAAGTATGGATGCTGCAAACAGCTTGGCAATCTGAAGAACCAGGAATTTGGTCCGTCAGTACCCGGGCGCCCTTCTTCAGAAGAAGGGACCCCGGGTGCTGACATATAATCCTTTTACATAGTTGCCGTAAAGTATGGAAGCTGCAAAAGACTTGGCACCCTGAACAATCAGGAATTTGGAACGTCAGAACCCGGGCGCCCTTCTTCAGAAGAAGGGACCCCGGGCGCTGACATACGTTCTTTTTACATAATTGACGTTAATTATGGATGCTGTAAACGGCTTGGCACCCTGAAGAACCAGGAATTTGGTCCGTCAGTACCCGGGCGCATTTCTTCAGAAGAAGGGACCCCGGGCGCTGACATGCAATCCTTTTACATAGTTCCCGTAAAGTATGGAAGCTGCAAAAGGCTTGGCAACCTGAACAATCAGGAATTTGGAACGTCAGAACCCAGGCGCCCTTCTTCAGAAGAAGGGACCCCGGGCGCTGATATACATTCCTTTTACAAAGTTGCCGTAAAGTATGGATGCTGCAAACAGCTTGGCAACCTGAAGAATCAGGAATTTCGTACGTCAGAACCCGGGCGCCCTTCTTCAGAAGAAGGGACGCCGGGCGCTGACATACGTTCTTTTTACATAATTGCCGTAAATTATGGATGCTGTAAGCGGTTTGGCACCCTGAAAAACGAGGAATTTGGTATGTCAGAACCCGGGCGCTCTTCTTCAGAAGAAGGGATCCTGTGCGCTGACATACATTCCTTTTACTTAGTTGCCGTAAAGTATGGATGCTGCAAAAGTCTTGGCATTCGAAGGAATCAGGAATTTGGAACATCACAACCCGGGCGCCCTTCTTCAGAAGAAGGGATCCTGTGCGCTGACATACATTCCTTTTACATAGTAGCCGTGAAGTATGGATGCTGCAAACAGCTTGGCAATCTGAAGAAACAGGAATTTGGTACGTCAGAACCCGAGCGCGCTTCTTCAGAAGAAGGGACCCCGGGCGCTGACATACACTCCTTTTACAAAGTTGCTGTAAAGTATGGATGCAGCAAAGAGCTTGGAACCCTGAAGAATCAGGAATTTGGTACGTGAGAACCCGGGTGCCCTTGTTCAGAAGAAGGGACGCCCGGCGCTGATATACGTTCTTTTTACATAATTCCCGAAATTAAGGATGCTGTACACGGCTTGGCACCCTGAAGAACCAGGAATTTGGTCCGTCAGTACCCGGGCGCCCTTCTTCAGAAGAAGGGACCCCGGGCGCTGACATACATTCCTTTTACATTGTAGCCGTAAAGTATGGATGCTGCAAACAGCTTGGCAATCTGAAGAACCAGGAATTTGGTACGTCAGAACCCGGGCGCGCTTCTTCAGAAGAAGGGACCCCGGGCGCTGACATACATTCCTTTTACATTGTAGCCGTAATGTATGGATGCTACAAAGAGATTGGCACTCTAAAGAACCAGGAATTTGGTACGTCAGAACCCGGGCGCCCTTCTTCAGAAGAAGGGACGCCGGGGGCTGACATACGTTCTTTTTACATAATTGCCGTAAATTATGGATGCTGTAAGCGGCTTGGCACCCTGAAGAACGAGGAATTTGGTACGTCAGAACCCGGGCGCCCTTCTTTAGAAGAAGGGACCCCCGGCACTGACATACATTCCTTTTACATAGTTGCCGTAAAGTATGGAAGCTGCAAAAGGCTTGACACCCTGAGTAATCAGGAATTTGGAACGTCAGAACCCGGGCGCCCTTCTTCAGAAGAAGGGATCCCGGGCGCTGACATACATTCCTTTTACATTGTAGCCGTAATGTATGGATGCTACAAAGAGATTGGCACTCTAAAGAACCAGGAATTTGGTACGTCAGAACCCGGGCGCCCTTCTTCAGAAGAAGGGACGCCGGGGGCTGACATACGTTCTTTTTACATAATTGATTTAAATTATGGATGCTGTAAACGGCTTGGCACCCTGAAGAACCAGGAATTTGGTCCGTCAGAACCCGGGCGCCCTTCTTCAGAAGAAGGGACCCCGGGCGCTGACATGCAATCCTATTACATTGTAGCCGTAATGTATGGATGCTACAAAGAGATTGGCACTCTAAAGAACCAGGAATTTGGTACGTCAGAACCCGGGCGCCCTTCTTCAGAAGAAGGGACGCCGGGGGCTGACATACGTTCTTTTTACATAATTGATTTAAATTATGGATGCTGTAAACGGCTTGGCACCCTGAAGAACCAGGAATTTGGTCCGTCAGAACCCGGGCGCCCTTCTTCAGAAGAAGGGACCCCGGGCGCTGACATGCAATCCTATTACATTGTAGCCGTAATGTATGGATGCTACAAAGAGATTGGCACTCTAAAGAACCAGGAATTTGGTACGTCAGAACCCGGGCGCCCTTCTTCAGAAGAAGGGACGCCGGGGGCTGACATACGTTCTTTTTACATAATTGCCGTAAATTATGGATGCTGTAAGCGGCTTGGCACCCTGAAGAACGAGGAATTTGGTACGTCAGAACCCGGGCGCCCTTCTTTAGAAGAAGGGACCCCCGGCACTGACATACATTCCTTTTACATAGTTGCCGTAAAGTATGGAAGCTGCAAAAGGCTTGACACCCTGAGTAATCAGGAATTTGGAACGTCAGAACCCGGGCGCCCTTCTTCAGAAGAAGGGATCCCGGGCGCTGACATACATTCCTTTTACATTGTAGCCGTAATGTATGGATGCTACAAAGAGATTGGCACTCTAAAGAACCAGGAATTTGGTACGTCAGAACCCGGGCGCCCTTCTTCAGAAGAAGGGACGCCGGGGGCTGACATACGTTCTTTTTACATAATTGCCGTAAATTATGGATGCTGTAAGCGGCTTGGCACCCTGAAGAACGAGGAATTTGGTACGTCAGAACCCGGGCGCCCTTCTTTAGAAGAAGGGACCCCCGGCACTGACATACATTCCTTTTACATAGTTGCCGTAAAGTATGGAAGCTGCAAAAGGCTTGGCACTCTGAGTAATCAGGAATTTGGAACGTCAGAACCCGGGCGCCCTTCTTCAGAAGAAGGGATCCCGGGCGCTGACATACATTCCTTTTACATTGTAGCCGTAATGTATGGATGCTACAAAGAGATTGGCACTCTAAAGAACCAGGAATTTGGTACGTCAGAACCCGGGCGCCCTTCTTCAGAAGAAGGGACGCCGGGGGCTGACTTACGTTCTTTTTACATAATTGCCGTAAATTATGGATGCTGTAAGCGGCTTGGCACCCTGAAGAACGAGGAATTTGGTACGTCAGAACCCGGGCGCCCTTCTTTAGAAGAAGGGACCCCCGGCACTGACATACATTCCTTTTACCTAGTAGCCGTGAAGTATGGATGCTGCAAACAGCTTGGCTACCTGAAGAAACAGGAATTTGGTACGTCAGAACCCGGGCGCTCTTCTTCAGAAGAAGGGACCCCGGGCGCTGACATACATTCCTTTTACATAGTAGCCGTGAAGTATGGATGCAGCAAAGAGCTTGGCACCCTGAAGAATCTGGAATTTGGTACGTGAGAACCCGGGCGCCCTTCTTCAGAAGAAGGGACGCCCGGCGCTGACATACGTTCTTTTTACATAATTGCCGTAAATTAAGGATGCTGTAAACGGCTTGGCACCCTGAAGAACCAGGAATTTGGTCCGTCAGTACCCGGGCGCCCTTCTTCAGAAGAAGGGATCCCGTGCGCTGACATACATTCCTTTTACATAGTAGCCGTAAAGTATGGATGCTGCAAACAGCTTGGCACTCTGAAGAACCAGGAATTTGGTACGTCAGAACCCGGGCGCCCTTCTTCAGAAAAAGGGACGCCGGGCGCTTACATACGTTCTTTTTACATAATTGACGTAAATTATGGATGCTGTAAACGGCTTGGCACCTTGATGAACCAGGAATTTGGTACGTCAGAACCCGGGCGCCCTTCTTCAGAAGAAGGGACCCCGGGCGCTGACATACGTTCTTTTTACATAATTGCCGTAAATTATGGATGCTGTAAGCGGCTTGGCACCCTGAAAAACGAGGAATTTGGTATGTCAGAACCCGGGCGCTCTTCATCAGAAGAAGAGACCCCGGGCACTGACATACATTCCTTTTACATAGTTGCCGTAAAGTATGGAAGCTGCAAAAGGCTTGGCACCCTGAAGAATCAAGAATTTGGAACGTCAGAACCCGGGCGCCCTTCTTCAGAAGAAGGGACGCCGGGGGCTGACATACGTTCTTTTTACATAATTGCCGTAAATTATGGATGCTGTAAGCGGCTTGGCACCCTGAAGAACGAGGAATTTGGTACGTCAGAACCCGGGCGCCCTTCTTTAGAAGAAGGGACCCCCGGCACTGACATACATTCCTTTTACATAGTTGCCGTAAAGTATGGAAGCTGCAAAAGGCTTGACACCCTGAGTAATCAGGAATTTGGAACGTCAGAACCCGGGCGCCCTTCTTCAGAAGAAGGGATCCCGGGCGCTGACATACATTCCTTTTACATTGTAGCCGTAATGTATGGATGCTACAAAGAGATTGGCACTCTAAAGAACCAGGAATTTGGTACGTCAGAACCCGGGCGCCCTTCTTCAGAAGAAGGGACCCCGGGCGCTGACATACGTTCTTTTTACATAATTGACGTAAATTATGGATGCTGTAAACGGCTTGGCACCCTGAAGAACCAGGAATTTGGTCCGTCAGAACCCGGGCGCCCTTCTTCAGAAGAAGGGACCCCGGGCGCTGACATGCAATCCTTTTACATAGTTGCCGTAAAGTATGGAAGCTGCAAAAGGCTTGGCACCCTGAAGAATCAGGAATTTGGAACGTCAGAACCCGGGCGCCCTTCTTCACAAGAAGGGACCCCGGGCGCTGACATACATTTTCTTTTATATAGTTGCCTTAAAGTATGGATGCAGCAAAGGGCTTGACACTGCAGAATCAGTAATTAGGAACGTCAGGTTCTGGGCGCCCTTCTTCAGAAGAAGGGACCCCGGGCGTTCCTTTTACATAATAGCCCTAAATTATGGATGCAGCAAATGACTTGGCACCCTGAAGAATCAGTAATTTGGAACATAAGAACCCGGGTGTCTTTTGTTTAGAAGATGATATCCCGGGAGCTTACATACGTTTCTACGAAGAAAATTGATTTAAAATAGGGTTACAACGTATGGTATGCAATATTTTCGAACGTGAGAACACAAGCCCTCGTTTCTAGAAGCAGGGACCTTGCGTGCTGACTTACTTTCCTTCAACATAAATTCCTGATGTAAGGCTAACGTTTATGGCATTACTACTCGAAGATGTCTCTGATTTTGAAAGTCAGAACACTGGGTCATTTTCTCAGCAGAATAGACACCATACAATGGAATTGTTCTTTTAACAATATTTTCGTGTCTTATTGATTACATGTATTTGAGTGCTTTGTTAAAAAATCAGTAAGAAAGTAGATTCAAAACCTGGCAGTCTTTTTTAGAAGAATAGACTTTCTGTGTTCTATGAACATTACTCTGTGTAGAATGAGTTGAGTTGCGCAATGCATTTTGAAGGAAAGAGTGAAGCTATTGCAACAAATATTATTATATTACTAAAACTACTATAATAATTAGATAAAGAATAACTTCTGGTTAAACAATGGTTGCAATCAATGCATTTTTACTTTTATGCTACCGCTTACGCAATGGAGAGAAAGCTATGTAAGGCTGTGCGAAAGAACGGCGAATTTTCGGGAGAATACTTCATCCTGCCGGGCGCTTATAATAAAAATGTTGTTAAATATAGTTGCTAAATTTAGAACTAAAAAATCTCTACACATTTTCTAGACAGTATTTTTGTTTGTGGGTTTTTAATACTGAAAATACGATTGACGGTAAAGCGTCCGTCGGTTCGTCTATTCATATGGCGTCTGTGAACAACACATGCGCCTACAGTTCGCTCCAAGCAGCGGTAGGGTAGACATCGCGCTCCGCTCTGCTTAGTATCAGCGAAAGTGAAATATTGTTTTGAAAATTTTGTTCAATTTAAAGTACTTAACTATTAGTGTCAGTGTGAAGTGTAGTGTACAGTGCGCCGCACAAAGCAAATCTAATTCATCCAATAATTAGTGGCAGTGCAGCGCCGTCCAGCCCTGGCTTAGGTCAGTGCATCGCCGAAGCCATGGCAGGCGTGTGCGGCACGAACGCCATAGACACATCACCCAGCCCAACGCAGATTCATCAAGAGGACCATCTAGAAGCGGAAAAACAGCAAAGAATCCGAGACGTGCAGCTTACTTCGTCCGGTCATATCGTGGCTAGTGGAGGCTATCAACTGAAACACCACTCGTGAGCAATGCCGGTAACGGCATACCCGAGGTTAGTAACCATGACTTAGATAGCGGCCTCGCCCTAGGCCACAATGCCTAAGTTCCCCGCGGTAACGTTAGCAGCAATGTAAACCTTACAAACAAAAGTGGAAAAAGAAGTTTTAACGATACCAGTGATGAACCATTACCGAACAAAAAATAATCAAATACCACAGACTATGTATACTCAGTGCCGGCTGGAAACAGATACGCACCACTAGAGGAACTAAATAAAGAACCAAGGTTCACCTACATTAACGACGCTTCGAATCAAGAAAACGAAAATGTCCAAATTCCTCCTATTTATGTTAACGATACAGAAAACATTTCAGAATTCAACAGGGAAATAAAATCTAATATAACAAATCAGTTCACCTCGGAGATTAAAAACAACCGAATCAAATTAATGCTCAGAACCATTGGAGATTTCGGAAAGGATATCAAATATTTAATTAATAACAGTAGGAGAATTCATACGTATAAGGACCCCGCTAAGAAGACGTTTTCTATAGTGTTTAAAAACTTACATACATCAATAACCCAAGAAGAAATATACGAAGACTTGAAGGAAAAGTGTTCATCATTAATTAGTGTCACACGACTTTAGAAAAACAACTTCCCCATACCTGGTGTAGCCGCGGAATTTGACGGTCGACACAGTATTGAATCAGTGCTTCAAATTAAACAAATTTGTAATTTGAGTGTTAAACTGAATAAAGACAAAAAACAAAGGCCCTGTTCAATGTCTATGCTGCCTGGACTTTGGGCACACTAAAAATAACTGCAACCACAAAATAGCGTGTATTTACTGGGGTGAAAACCACTACTAGTAAATTATCCCCAGCGGGAACAAGTACTTATGTGTAAGAACTGCAAAGAGCCCCCACTGCGGAGATACACGAACTGAGGAATGTCCTTACTACAAGAAACTTATAGAACCCCCCCAAAAAAAATTCACAAGCAATGAATCATAAAACTAAATCAAGCAATGACAGGCCTCCCACACCCCGAATCCCCTCCAACTCCACCACCAACAAATTCTCCAATCAATTAAATTTTAAACTTCACTTCAATCCGCCTTAAACAAATCCAAATTTCAATTTCAATCAAAACCCCTGGCAATCAACTCATCATATTCATAATCAAAGTAATAACTCTATTATGCACTCACTAATTAATTCCATCACAGCCTATATAATCAATACAATAAATACTATAATTCCATCAATCATTAGCAACATACAAAATTCATTCTCGGCGTATTTTAATGATAACAATCACAGTACAACACCTTAGCAATATAAATCTACTAAACTGGAATGCAAATGGCATAACCAATAAAAAAACGAACGTAATTATTTCCTAAAAGCTAAACAAATCAAAATAGCCTGCATAACAGAATCCCATCTGAAAATCAATAAAGGTTTCAACATACCAGGTTACAATATACTCAACTCCGACAGACTAAACAGTAATGCAGGATGAGTCATAATCCATATTGAAAAATCTGTCCCATATATACAAGTAAACCTCCCTAATAAGTCTGGCTTAGAAACAGCAGCAATTAAATTTCCATTCAACAGTAGACTTCTAACAGTGATTGCAGCATACAAATCACCACGTATACAAAACGTATACAAAACACAAATGTAGTATCATTATTTTAATCTGAACACCCCCACTCTACTCATTGGAGATCTAAACGCAAAAAACTCAATTTGGGGATGTAGAATTACAAATAATGCCGGCCGACACTTATTAAAACTAATAACTGACCTAAATATAGGAACTTTAATCCCACCAAAACCAACACATTATCCAAACAACACGAACAAACATCCAGACGTTTTGGATATCGCAATTACGAACACTCATACTGCTCAACTCCTCTATTTGAACTGGATTCCGACCATTTACCAATCATCATCTCTACACACACCCCTCCCCCACCCCCACCCACCCACATATTAAACACGAACAACATAAACTGGAAGGAAAATAATAACAAGGAAAACCCCTATTTTAACACCGTTGGAAATAGAAAGGGCAAATTCATACTTACACGATATAATTACCAATACTATTAAACAATTACAATCCAAAAGACCCATCATTACCCAAAAACCTTTAACAAATTACTGCCAGAAAAAATACTAACAACAATCAACACTAGGAACAGAACCAGAATATTATGGACGAAAATCAGAACCCGACAGTTAAAGAAAGAATTGAACCATTTAAATTCAATAACAAAAAAGCAATAAACGACTTTCATAGCTCAACCTACAACAAACTAATAAAATCATTAAGCACAACCAATTATTCTCTCTGGCAGTTCACTAAAAAATTCTAAAAAAGAAAAATAGCATTCCACCTCTAAATACGACAATGAGGAAAAATTCGCCCTATTGGACAAAGTCAAAGCATTGGCCAATCATTTTGAAACAACATTCACACTCAACAACACACCAACGCATTCCGATCATACAATGATATCACAAACAGTTTGAGCCCCGAACGATGATGTACCACATAAGATAAAATTCATATCTCCAAATGAAGTGAAAAACAATTAAAAACTTCCTCAAAAAAAGCCCCTGGTCACGATAAAATCACCAATAAGATTCTAAAAAGCCTCCCATCCTCAACTATAACCTACATAAACAACATATATAACTCAATAATAAGAATTGGATATTACCCTATAGTATGGAAGAAAATCAATCATAATACCCATTCCAAAGCCATATAAAAATCATAGCAATGTAGAAAACTACAGACCGATAAGTTTACTAACCACACTATCAAAACTTCTCGAGAAAATCATTCTAAAAAATAAAATAGCTACCTACAATCAACCCAAATTATTCCATTACACCAGTTTGACTTAATAAATCATGTATCAACTGCACACCAACTACTCAGACTCTCAGAAAATATCCACACAGCGTTTCAAAACAAACATCATACAATAGTTTCATTTGTTGACATTTCACAGGCGTTTGATCGAGTATGGCACGAAGGACTATTATACAACCTCTGAACAATGGGAACACAAAACTACTTAGTAAACTTCATCAAAAGTTTTCTAACTGATATATCCTTAAAAGTTTCCGTATAAAATCACATCTCCAACCCCCGAGAAATATTAGCAGGCTCACCACAAGGTTCATCACTCTCACCCACGCTATTCAGCATATACACAGCTGACATACCCACAACAATACACACCCAATTAGCACAATTTGCCGACGATACCGTAATCTACAAGTCCAGACACTCACTTAAAACCATTACCGACAGGATACAAAATCACCTAAATGAATTAGACCAGTAGTCAACATTGTCAAACTCAACCCAACTAAATCAACTGCCAAAATATTCTCACCAAGACCATTTTCCCACCCACCGCCAATACACATATACAAACACACAATTCCATGGACACCCCAAAACCAAATAGTAAAATACCTCGGGGTGAACTTCGACACAAGACTGAACTAGAAACATACCACTAAAACAACAACCAGCAAAAATAAAAATAGCTAAACTAAAACCCCTAATCAACTCCAAAAGCTGTCTATCCCTCACAAATGCCGTTACAATTTGCAAAGCAATAGTCAGACCATGAATGCTGTGCGCATGTCCCATCTGGACCAATGCATCTAACATTAATAAACTTCAAATTATACAAAACAGATTCCTCAGATTAGCAACGCATGCTCCATGGTTCATCTCAAACGCCCATCTTCATAAAGAAGTGAATATATCACCGATCATCAAACATATTGCCCATCTTTCCAATAATTTTTACTCCAACCAATACAATAAACCGAGCAGTCCACTACAACCTGACCTCTATAAATTACTTCCCTACTAGAATCAAGAACAGATTCCCTTTCGAAGCGTTCTTGAACATTTTCTCCATTAATTGTTCATAGTAGAGGCTCTTGTAGTTTCCTACACCACTAGTAAGATAGTTTACTTTTAAGTTTAGTGTTAAGTTTAGTATAAGTTACAATGTAAGCCAGCAAAAGCACATAAGATAGTAATATGTTACTGAACTATGTGATTTCCAATCACTAAATAAATAAATTAATGAAAAAAACTTGCGCCTAAACCACACACCGTCCCAAAATGGATATTCACCGGTCGATCTGCATCCACTGGAAGCGCTGCGATCTTTCAAAACACTTATTAAAAGTTGGGGGCATTTTACATTAAGTTCCAGGGACATATTATTCACTTTCCTCAAATATGGCTCCAAATTTTTTCTTTAAATTTTGTGTAAGATAAAGTAAAGTAAAATATACTTGTTAAGGTGGCATAGGCCCGATATTTACTGTCATGTCTGAATTTTCGAATATTTCAAAAGTTTCAATTTTTTCCGCATTTTCCTATAACGACAAGGTTGAAGATAGAGATTTTTCCTTCAAATAAATTTTTTCTCCGTAGTTAGTTCTTTCATTAAGGTCATGTAATCTTTTTAAAACTTTTATAATTTTTTTGCGCAATATTGTGTGCAATATGTGCATTTTAAAGAATAACAAAAACAAGATTTTCTCAAAAAAGTTCAAAATCTGCTATTTCTTTAACATTTTGGTAGGGATAGTTGTAAATGTATTCTATGAGATGACAGAAACACCTTTTTGCCTTATCCTTTTGTTACTTTCTCGTATATGTACGTAAACACAGAGGAGGTGTAGATACGTAGTATAAAGAAATGCTGCAGAAAAGAGATTTGGAGATTTCAACAGATATACTGGTGATGGGGTCCCCTGATATAAAAAAAATTGTGTTTTTTTAAGTCCGTCCGTCTGTCAGTCTGTTCGTTTGTGAACACCACCAGGGCTCATGACCTTACGTACAATTTTTTTAAAATCGATATTACCCGATCGATCTAGCTCGACTCGAAGAGCTACGATTTTGAAAACATTTCTTCAAAATCTGGGGGTACTTTACATTAAGTCCCCTGACATTGTCAAAATTTTCTAAAAAATGGCTTCACATTTTTTCCTTAAACTTCTTGTAAAAATATAGTAAAATACACACGTAAAGGTTCAATAATAGGACTGATTTTCATGGTTATTACTTAATTTTCGAAAATTACTAAATTTTGAATATTTTTGTTCCTACAACTACAAAAATGAAAATAGAAATTTTTCCTTCAATTGAAATTTGTTGTCCTTAAGTAGTTCTTTCATTAAGGTAAAGTACATTTTTTTAAAAATTTTAGTAGTATTTGCGCAGTATTGCGTGCAATATTTGCATTTTTTTTAAATTACAAAAATTGATTTCCTCAAAAACAGCACGATTTTTTTACATTTTGAAAGGGTTACTAAGAAATTTATCCAATAATGTGACATTAACGGCATATTGCTCTATCTTTTGTTCTTTTCTAAAATTATAAAAATGTAATCTTTTAAATTGTTTCTTACATTATTAATATTTACATTAGCAAAAATTCGTTCACATTGTTATATTATTGAGTACATATGCTTAAATTAATGTGATATAAATTTTCTCGAAAACTCTACAGTTTTCTGTGAAAATGAGCTCAAATTTCCGAATTTCGAGAAACGCTCAAATGCCAATTTTTCTAAAATAACTCGATTTTTTTCTTCAAACTTCCAATGAATAGTGCTAATTGCTCTGTTCAATATGACGTTAAGTTTATTTAGGTGTATACTTTTTTCAAAAACTACACAAATGTATTTTTTAAATATCTCTCACGCCGTTACTATGCATCTTTTTAGCAATTTGTTAACACTGTTGCCTTTGCGAGTTAAAAGTGCTTCAAATAATTTCAATTGAATTTTTTCGAAAACTCAAAACTTTACTGTGAAAAAGAGCTTTAAAGTTCTCATTTACAGTAACGGTTAAACACCAAGTTCAAGAAAACTGTTCTAAATTTTTCAATGAAAATTGCTAATTACGATGAGGTTTTAACATTATTTAATATTCTTCTTCTGGGAATCAGGAGGTAATCTCCACTTCTTTTATTTATCTAATCTCTCTTTCTGATCAATCTCGGATTGTCTTTCTGATCTGGTTGTTCCACCCTTGTCTTGGTCTTCCTGGTTTGGTTGCCATTCAAATGATCTTTTGGGAAGTCTTTTCTCACCCATTCGCTGTACATGTCCATATCTAGTGAGTTGTTTCTTTTCAATTTCCTCTATAATATGTTGCAGATTTATTATCTTCTTAACCCGTTTATTTCTAATTCCTTCCCTCCTATTGCTGCCGCTCTTCTGAAGAAATTCATTTCCAGGGCTCTCAATTTTCTGTTGTTCTGGAAGTTGCCTACTCATACTACTTCATCCAATGTTACACATTCAGTCGTATATTTATATATTCTAATTTTCTTTTTCTTGCTTATATTTGGATCCCAGATCACTGTATTTAGGGCTCCTAAATTTTTTCTTTTTTTAATGAGTCCGGTTTCACATTCTTTTCCATAAAAACCCTGTTTCCCTATTGTTGCTCCCAAGTACTTTATGACCTCTGCTGTTTTTACTATTTCTCCGGTTTCCGTAGTCTTTAAGTCATGTGTATTGCCTAGTGTCCAGTATACAGTTTCTTTCTAGATTGAGGCTTAGTTCCCATTTATAACTCTTTTATCTTCCTAGTCATATATTCAATATCTTCCTGTTCTTGCGCCAGCAGCACCTGATCATCAACGAATTGTAGAGTTTGGAGTGTTTTGTTATCATCAAGTTGTATTCCCATCCCCGCACATTTTCTTTTCCTTACCTGTAACACCGCATTAACATATATTTTAAAGAGGGTAGGTGACAAACAGCATACTTGTCGTAGACCTTTTGGTATAGGATATTTGGGTCATCTGTTTTCCAACTTTCACTTTTCCCTTCTGATATATACTGTTCCTTCACCGAACTTATTAAGATATTATTTACATTACTATTATTCATAATTTCCCAAAACTTTGTGATTGGCACACTATCATAGGCCTTTGCTATATCAAAGAAGATCATATGAAGTTCTCTCCCTGTTTGCCATTTCTTTTGCATCACCTGCGACAGACAAAACAGGTTATTTATACACGATCGACGCGCCCTAAAACCACTTTGTTCTTCTTCTTCGCACTCCTTGTATTCCTCTCCTATTAATTCTCTTAACACTTTTCCATATACCTTACTAAATGTGTTTTGTCACTGCTATCCCTCTATAATTTTCACACATGTCTTTCCGTCCTTATATATTGTGTTATATAAGCCATTTTCCAGTCTTCTGGTATATCACCATTATTTATACGCCTAATAATTAGCTTCATCAATAGCCGCACAAGCTTTGGTGTTCCATTCTTGATCAATTCGCATGGGATTTCTCCTGGACCCGGAGCCTTACCTTCTTTCATTTGTTTGATACGTCTCTTAAGCCTCTCTTCTGTTACAGTAATTTCTCTGGCCGGAGATATTTTTCCCTCTCTGTAGTTCCAAGAAAATCTGATATTTCTTCATTTAATAATTTTGTAAAGTACTCTTCCCATTTACTTACAGATATACTTTGTACGCGGACGTTTCTCCATTTGGGGAGATTTGAACTGTATTATGAACTTCCAAATTTCGCTTGTTCTAGTTCCACCTGGGTATATTTCTACTTCTAGACATTTACGCTCCCATGGTTGTTCTTTTTCTTTCCTTATCAAGTTTATAACTCTATTTCGTTGGATTTTAAATTCCTCCATACTTTCCTCTTTCTTGGTACTCAACCATTTTTCATACTTCATTTTCTTCGCCTCTATTTTCCGCTCCAGGTCTTGAGTAATCCAATAGCTCCACCCTCTCTTTTTCTTATTTACAGGTATTTCTCCAAGTTCTTCTTTAGCCGCTTGATGTAGACTATCTTTGAGGTGTTCATATATCTCCTTGGTTGATCAAATTATGTCTTCTTTCTGTAAATCATCCAATATGTTATGAAATAAATATCTTATACGGGGTTGTGATAGATCCTCCATATTATATTTTCTACTGTCACTATTTACATTTTTGTCATCCCTATTATCTCTGAACTCCATTTGTTTTTGTCTTATAGATGGAAAGATAAGTTTAGCCTTCACTAGATAATCGTTGGATCTACATTCTGGGTCTCTATGTGCCCTGACATCTATTACATTACCAGTTAAATACTGTCTAGTGATTGCGTAATCGATCACAGACCTCCTTCCTCTTACCTTATCTTCCCAAGTGAACATATGCTTATCTTTATGTTGGAAGTGACTAATTGTTGTCTGTTGGAGTTTCTAATTGTAAGTTCATGCTGTTCACATAGTTGAATCAATCTTTTCCATTCGAATTTTCCACCTGTTCTCCATGTTATCCAACGACTTTTGAGCTCTCAGATTTTCCCACTCTAGAATTAAAGTTGCCCAATAAAATAAGTTCCCTATTTACCCCACATTCACTGATTACCCCATCCATTTTTGAATCAAATTCCTCTAAAATACTAGTATCTTCATTTTAATTCGGCGCATACACTCCAAGAATCGTCATTTTGTATCTAAAACTTTCTAAATTTACTTTCATCAGCCTTTCATCTATAGCTTCCCAACTTTTAATATGATTTCTGAACTTATTTTTTATGACTATGGAAATCCCTTTTATACCCATCTGATCTTTTGGTTATCCGCTCCATATATGACCATAGGGTCCAATCTCTTCTATACCCGAGCCCTTTTTCTTTCTCATTTCAATTTGCAATATCTATATTTAAATCTTGAAGTTCCTTAATTACCTCCTGTACCTTATTTCCCAGACCTTGAGTATTCCATGTTCATTTATTCATCATCAATTTCCTTTGCCTAGTTCGTCTCCGATTGCCGTGCGTTTCCTCATGATTAGGCCTTTTAGCATTTATAGTTTATTACATGGACGATGAGGAGCTGACCCATCGTCCCAACCTCCTAATAAGAGGACCAGGATTGTTTTAGGGTTTACTCCCCTTGGAGGCTGGCTTCATCGTGCCTTTGAGCTCCTGCCCAGATCTCTTTCGGAATCTCCTAGTTCCGTTGGCAAGATCATGCTAGTGTCCTTCATCCCTAGGTGGAAATGTAGGCTAGGATTTCTGCCTAAATCTTCGAGGTCATCTTCGTCGTTCCAAGATCCTCTTCAGCGCCCTGTACCAGATGTTCTCTTCTTGTGCCCCAGTCCTCTTCTGGAGTACTTCTTCGTGTCTGACCCCTCCCCATTGACATGCTCGGCAAGGGAGGCCCTAACAGTAGCTACGCTACCGCCGGCATAGCTCTCGGGATCACGGCGGTACTCAAGCTCCACCTCCCACCTACCTCAAGGTTACCTACTCCCTAGAAGGAGCTTTAATATTCTTCAAATAGTATTCCGGTGTTACTATTTGGAAACAGAAAAATTGAGAAAATGTCAAAAAATGTTGTTTGGGGGATGCTGGACGGCATCTACATTTTGCATAATCAACTTCCATTCATGAGAATCATGATCTCCCGTTTCACTCAGTAATGCGTCAACATCAATATCGTACACTAAATGGCCTTCAGAGAACAGGCATCGGAGATCTTATTCTCGTCGCCGATACACAGCAATTGTAGTTCCCTTCAGGAGTACATAGCAATTTATTTTTGAATGATACACACTAATTGGTTTCATATATTCCAACCTTTAAATACGGACGCCAAACATTCTCTCTGATTTTTTGATATGTTAAGAAGACTATCTCGATTATTGAGTTCCGAGTGATTGGTTGTATGAGGGTCTGTAGGCTTTTCTTCGAAATTTCTATCTTCAATATTTTCGGAACTTGCGTTTAAATCTTCACCACCAGAGTTTTTCGAATGTAATCTCCAATTGTTCTGTGACACTGGGATTGGAAGGTGGTCGCTGTGAGAAACAGGCCAGAAACCTGAAAGGTGCGATATTGAATGGTCTTCCTGGTCTTCCTTATGATTCCATAATTTTTGGTAATGCAGAAGTAAGAGTTCATTCTTTGATCATTTCATTGCAAACTGTCCCCCAGTCCGCTTTGTTGTAGAAATTCAGCAGATCATGAAAAATAGCGTACATTTTTTATTATAACTCAAAGAAAAATTTATCGACGAGTTGATGACTAAATAAATATTGCAAAAAAGCGACAACAAAAAATAAATAATTCGAATAATGAGAAAGACCGGTAAAAGATAGCGAAAAACGTTTTTGTTATTCATATTACCATCGGTGGAATGGTTATTTCACGTCCAGTGAGTGGGAACGTCGGATCCCGGGCGCCAGCCTTTAGAAGGCCGGACCCCGGGCGCCGTCGCGTCCTGCTCCAGGACTCCCTTGCAGCTCCTCCTCCTCCGCTGAGCAGCTGCGCCGCGACCGCCGCTCCTCGGTGCCTGTCCCAGGCCGGACGATGGAGTAGGCCCCGGGCTCCAGGCCTCGTCTGGACGGTCCTTGGACGCAGGCCCGCGAGCGTTCAGCGCTCAGTGACTGGTCGGGAGACGCGATTTAGAACAGACAACTTTGTCTATTTCTATTTCTGAACATACTCTTTATAGTAATTTCTACACCGTTTATGACGCAGGAACACAGACAAAAATGTTTTCTGACGTAATACTCAAATGGCTTTTTGCAATATGAGGTGAATGTATTAAGATGCGTTAACAATGCGCGAGCGAATGCTTCCGAACGAACAATTCTCGGTTCGCTCTGCCGTTGGAAACGGATCACCCGTGCGAATCGTGTCGTCCGGACGAGATCGGCCCGTGGAAGCCACAGGGGACTCCTGCACATCGTATCCGACCTCTCCCAATAAGCGTCAGCCACCAGTTTGCGTCACAATATAAGCGATAAATTTAAATCTAGCCAGATGCCAAAATTATCACCTCGTTACAAAGCATTGAAACTGATTTATTAAGCATTTCTTTTAAATATTGTATCTTGTACACTTTATTGTGTTGTTTTCTGTTAGTTACCGGTCAAAATTGTCACGTTGCACATCTTTCAAAATGTTTCATAACACTTCTCGCTCTGCACGCAACATGGCGGCCAGCGTCTGGCCTGGCTCTTCAAAGGGCCTGTGCTGTGGCCATGTGGTTCGTGACGCAAACTGGTGATGCGGAGAACCAGCCAGAAGCAGTGGACCGTAGGAACTCACCCATGTATTTCCACTATGGGCAGAGGCAAGCGAACGTTCGCTCGGGATGTTCGTTCCTTGTAAACGAATGGAGACGCCGAGTGAACACATTTGCACGGTGCTGAATGGTTCGGAACGCGCTCGAACATTTTCTATTCTACCTGCCAACACTTGGGCGAATGGCACTAATTTCAACACATTGTGAGCATAAAGCCGAATTGTGCAGTTTGTAGTTTGCTTAGAAATTGTATGAAACATTTAAATAATGAGTTCAAAGGCGGGGAAAGAGAAAATCTGGTACAAAATACAAAAAATTTACTTATTTTAATTATATTTTTAAAATTTCTTTCTAAATTACACATCAGTATTGCGGACATCAGAGAATATTCACTTTATTAAAGCGCAGTGTAATGATATTGATGAAACGGGGGCTTGAATAATAAACTATTTTGTTTTGTTGAAAATATTTTAATTTTTTATTGTTATTTAACTAAGGTTAATCTCAGATATTTTTCCCCAATAAAATATTTTTTCGTAGTCCTAAATTAAGGTTTTTTTAAAATGTGAATTCACATTTTTTGAGAAATTTTGATCTTTACGCAGACCTAAAGAGCAATATGGAACATACAAGATATCTGTAGTTCTTTCTGTTTCGTACGAACTTTATAATGAACTACAATTTACAATTCAATAAAAGTAATGAATTTTACATTTTCAATTCATGAATCAGTTCTCAAAATTCGATTTATTGGTCAGGGAGCTTTTGTTTATGAAAGCACGCACGATGAATTAGCCCCAAATTTCGTCGCTTATTTTACATTGCTTTTGCTCCGAAAAATAAATTCAGTCGCTTCTTCGTACTGCAAGGACCCTACAGATGCACTATAACATCACTTGGGAAGGCTGCCAGTACGAGCAAACTAGATAGCCGACACAACAAATGTTCTGAGCGCGAGCTCGCTCGGTGTAAACGGGTAGCAACTTCCCCCCGCGATCATCCGCCGCACGAACGAGCCGACGTTCAAAATCGTTCGTTCGCTCGCGCTGCGTAAACGCACCTTTAGACAATGCTCTTCTACGAAAACAATAATTTGGAACGTGAAAATTCGGGATACATAATCCAGAAGAAAAGACTTGGGTTCTGACATGTGCTTTTGCAGTATTATTTTTTCAAAGTAGGTTGAACCAATTTTTCATAACTTCGACGCCATTATTTCATGCTTGCTGCGCACGCCATTTTGTCTGCTTCAAGCACTGGGAAATCGTCGTTGGAGTAGAGGCGCTAGTAGAGAGATTGTGGCCACAAATGACCTCTTTTACATGTGAAACACCAAGTGCGTTTCGAGACGAGTCTTGTTCCGAGTAGATTGCATCTGAAACTAGTTCATAGTTTTTTTTCACGATGAAACTCTAATGTCGCTTTACATGATGTGTTGGTTCATTGTTTTGGTGAAGTTCTTTCGGTCGTTTTTCTTGCTATGCTTGGGTACGATTATTCTTTGAAACATTCTGGTACCTATATTCCGTCACCGTTATGTTCTTTGGAACACATTTAATAGATATTACTACTTTGCTGTTGTAATCATGACTATCGTCTTTTTTCACTCGCACTTATCAGAATATTTTTGAAAGAGTGAGTGTGAGAGTTTTTACTGGGCTGACAGGCCCTTTGTTTCAGGATTGGAATACGGCATCCTCGTCTCATGAATAATAATAATAATAATAATAATAATAATAATAATAATAATAATAATAATTCCCAACTTGTTTTACAGAGATAATGTACGTTGTTGTTTCATTCTGACAATTAATAAAGATAATATGCCATCATTACGTATGATCACTGCCTGCATTCCTTTCATACAACTGTATCCACTCACGTTGAATTCTTGTGAGAACGGTTGGTGTTAGGTGAAAGTTGTTTTACTTCGTTGTCATACGACGCTAGTAGTATTTAAATAATGACAATTATGAACGTAAATTATTGTCATTCATGAAACCAACATGATATGTCTCCATCAAATAACGATCGTTATCAATGGGAGACACACCACGGAAGAGAAGAAGATAAGTAATTATTCACTTTTCATGTGAAGAAAATTATAAAATTTATAATATCAAAATCATATTTCACCACTACCAGAGCGACTAGAATTTCTCGAGATGCAATGTGCTGACATCTCTGCCACATAAAAAAATCTGCTCATTTTTATCCAAATGGCGCGTTTCTATCTTCACGAGCATTTGGAGAAAATCGCAAATCTTAAAACATTAAGGCATGTCGTAGATAAAGAGAAACGACGGAAAATGCAAAAGGCGATATCATGATTCATATTATCATCGGTGGAATGGAAATCGTCGCGTAAAGTGGGTGGGAACGTCAGAACTCGGGCGAGTTAATGATTAAACAATTATTATAAATAAAACTTAATGATCAAAAATTATCGACGAGTTGATGATTAAATAAATATTGCAAAAAGCGACAACAAAAAATAAGTAATTCGAATAATGAGAAAGACCGGTAAAAGATAGTGAAAAACGTTTTTGTTATTCATATTACCATCGGTGGAATGGTTATCTCGCGTCCAGTGAGTGGGAACGTCGGATCCCGGGCGCCAGCCTTTAGAAGGCCGGACCCCGGGCGCCGTCGCGTCCTGCTCCAGGACTCCCTTGCAGCTCCTCCTCCTCCGCTGAGCAGCTGCGCCGCGACCGCCGCTCCTTGGTGCCTGTCCCAGGCCGGACGATGGAGTAGGCCCCGGGCTCCAGGCCTCGTCTGGACGGTCCTTGGACGCAGGCCCGCGAGCGTTCAGCGCTCAGCGACTGGTCGGGAGACGCAATTTAGAAAAGATGGCTATGCCCTTTGAGATTCTGAGACAGCCACTCAATAACCATATCTATATCGTTCATTATGTAACAAAGCACAAACTTGGGTGATAACGAGTGTTGGTACAACAGCAGAAACATTCTCTCGTTTTTTGTTATTTTTGTAATTTTGAAAATTTCGAGAGTTCTTCAGAAATGTGACAACCGTTTTCTTGTATCCGTGAAAAATTTTTTTTAAAAATTGGGGCTGTTTTTGTGAAAATGTTATTTTTTGTTAATTGATTTATTTTCATATAGGATTTACGCTAAAAATAATTGTTCGAAATAACTGTATCAGACATTTTTTAATGTTTATTACAAAATTGTTTATTACAAAATTATCTATTTTAAATACTACAGTTGGGGTACCAATACGACTTTTTGCAATTACTTACACTTTTCTAAACTACAGTAAGTTCAATGGAAATTACAACACTTTTGCCGTTCTTTGACTCATAAAAAGAGAAATATAAAGGAAATATTTGAAGCAAATTTTGATAAAATAATTATTTAATATTTTTTTAAATGTAGATGACCATGTGCAACATATTTCGTTAGCGAAAAAATCTTCTTCTCCAATTTTGTAGTTGTAGGAAGACCCCGAAATAATTATGAACATTGGCAATATTAGAAAAATCAGATTTCAACGTTCTGACAGAAAGACTGACGAAAGTCCAGACGGATGGACGAACGGACGGACCGACAGACGGACAGGCAGACAAAGGTATAGACAGACGGTCAATCAGACGACCGGTCAGACCGGTCAGATGGTCAGTTAGACGGTCAGACAGACAGTCAGTCTCAGGGACAGATAGACGGACAGGCAGACAGAACGGCAGAGAGACAGACAGACGGGCGGATGGTCGAACTGGCGGAAAGATGGACGGTGGTGTAGATGGAAGGACAGACAGACGGATAGACGGGCGGATTTCAATAAATATGTTGTAGGTAATCTACTTTTCTCCCGTGAACCTATTTTGTTTTAGAGTTTCAAAATGATGAGGCATACAAATGTATGACTTTTATGTTATACATGATTTTCTTACAATACTTTTTCTTTTCATTATCTTCGTATTTTTCTTTTATCCGCGTGAACATCCCTCCCCGGTGGGGAGCTAAGGTGCTCTGCAGTGGCTGTCGTTCTGGATAATGTGGCGGCCGACCAGTGCAACATCACTAGGCGTCGGCCAGCTGGAGCACCGGTGTGGATCTGAGTAGCCTTCAGCAACGTGCCAACGAGTTCATTTTGAGGTAAAATCACTTTTTGGAATGTGTATCTACAACGGAAATTGAAAATTAATTTGACTCCGGTTATAAAGAAACAATAGAAATAAACGTTTTTGATTAACTACATAGGAGCTGCACCATTTATGGTACACCCAAAACATAATAGTCTATAAATATAATTAGTTTTATTATTTCTGATGTGTCGTGAACTATTCAATCAAAACGAATTCAAAATGTTCATGCTTCACACTTTATTTTACATTGTCCAATCTACTCGTAGATGACTTAGTGTAGCGTTGATACTTTTTTCTATTATTAACTACACTTTTACGATAGAATTTTAGAGAATCAAAAGAAATGCAATAGATTAATTTTAACGAGTTTTTTTGTATTTTATATCAAGTAACTTTTAGTGTTATTTACGTGCATCATAATATCAAACATTACCAAGACACGAGCGGCTAAAACAGCTTTGTTTTTGAAGAGTATTGAAAGTCCATGAAAGCCATGATTATACTTTTAATGACACCATAAATAAAGAGAAAAATGAATAGAATTGAAGGTATTAGGTATTTAATACAATTATCATTGTTTCAACTTTTATTTTTACAGCTCGTGTTTGAAAGTCAACGAGCAAGATTCCAGTCTCCTCCGAAACCATTACCAAATCGTTTGAGTGCATGCCGTTTATCCTGATGAGAATGTATTGAAAATTAAAAACATTAAATAAATTTTACCTTTTTCTGTCAAGATCTTTATTATCTGTTTCTTAGATTGCACTTGTGAAATAAACTCCGGCTGTGTTAGTCTAGATCAGAGTTGTTCACAAAACCTGCTCACATGGAAAATAAGGCAATGACTTTGTGAAGTTCCCTGCTCCATCCTAATCACCTGTTTACTAGGAAAGATCACAGAAATGAGTAGTAAACGGACGAAAAGGAGTAAAAAGTGAAAAATTTCAGATGTTTACATTTGTAAACAACTACTTTAAATGATTGCTTATGAAGTGTCTGGAGACCTTCGGTGTGCCTCAGAAACGAAAATATTTGTTTTGTCAAAATGAAAATAAGGTTCTTTTTCAAATACATTCAAATGATAATTTTTCTACAAACGCTGCAATTTTTTCTCGCAAACTTTCATGAGAAAAGGAAATGTTTATGTATGACATTACAATAGATTCATTACAAATAAGCTAGGAACATTGGCTTAAAAAACGGCCAAATTTGAAGAGTTGACTTTAGAAATGTCAAAGACTTTCTTTCAGATTTCATTTAAAAGTCTATACAAAATATTTTATCAATTTTGCTTCCATACTGTCTGTGCGACATTAGGTGGATTTCTCAAAATTTTCATATACGGGTCCCCAAAACTGTGTAAACAGGTACAGACGTTCACCTAAGCTTTCGCTGCAATCATGCAAATGGTTCTATCGTGTAGGCTACGTCGCGACAAATGATACGTAGCTAAAGTTTCCATCGTCATATACGTGTGTCGAACAGGGCGCAAGAAAAAATTTGAGAATTATTTTATAAAATTTAGTAAATAAAAGACGAAAATTTAGTAACTCTAAGAACACTGTTTCGTTTCATTTGAAAATTTAATTTATTAACTGAACACTACATTTTTGTGGTATGCCAGATTTTTACGAAGTGAAGTAATCAAACGTTTTGCTTCTTGTGTTATTTGAGAACAGAGCAATCAGATCAATTTATATTTTATTATTTAACGATTTACCTTCGACTAAGGCAGCCTAGAATTGGCTGGCATAATTGAACTCAAATATTGATGTTATGGATCATAAACAACAAATACCACATTTTTTCTGGTGGCATGAAAAAATAATATATTCAATACGTGCAGTAAGAAAAAATACAAAAAAATCATCATTCAAACTATTGTAACTTTGAAAATGGTTTTTGAAAACGTAAATCAAAAAGGAACTAATACTCCCTTTGGAAAATACGTTTCTAGTACCACAATGTCCAATTTTGTTTAAAACTAATTTATCAAATTGGCCTATTGCACCGACATGCCATCATTGCAATTAATTGTGAAACATTCACTTGCAGATGATTTCTCCCTCCAGGTGTGTCCCCTAAATGAGCACCGCCAAGCGGGTCAAACTTTAAACACCCGTCATGTGTGTTAGTGATGCGCATGCAAGTGTGTCCGAGTAAGGGCAGATGATAGGACGGGACGTGGCGTGTTTGTTAAGGTATTACCATGGGTATTATTTCGACATTCACCTGGTATGTATCGGAAAAACTAATGGAAAACTACAGATTAGAGTGGCAGTATGATAAAATTCTTCGTAAGAGGACTTTGACAGATTTAAACATTATCGATAAATCAATTCGTGATGTTATGCATGGTAAGATCATATTTTGAAACTTTGATTGATGATCGCCAACTGTTAAGGTTATAGGTCCCGTCATTGTAGTGTTTATTGCGGAAGGTCGCGATGTTTTACCTACGCTGGATAATGAGGTCTGCTGCAGATCTACACTCGGCTTGAGTGGAATTTCTCCTCAAGGTATCTACCCCCAAGAAAGCATCGCTTCACCGGGGCCACCTATAAGTTTCCGACTGTCATTCTGGCATGAGTGGTGGTGCAGTGCGTGTAAGTATTAAGTGTGAGTGTGTGTGCACGTGTGTGTGAGAGAGTGAGAAAGAGAGAAAGAGAGAAAGAGAGAAAGAGAGAAAGAGAGAAAGAGAGAAAGAGAGAAAGAGAGAGAGAAAGAGAGAGAGAGAAAGAGAGAGAGAGGAGACAATGGAAGGATGAGTAAGGAAAGTGTGCGGTTAGTGCATGGTCCGTTTGGTAGAGTACTCTTACAGCCAGACCAACTGGCCGGTAGAATTGTGCTCCAGAGAGCGGCTAAATTTGTCATAGCTATCCAGCTAGTGTCATAAATCAGTCCCCGTCAGCACTGGAAACCTACCATCTTACGGTAACAGACATTGCGGAGATTGCAGCAGTGTTAGCTCTGAGCTAGCGCAATCGGCTTCTTCCGTTGGATAAACTAAATAATGTAATATATAAATATAAAAACGTAAAGAACTAAAATATTTGTTTTATCATCAGAATGACTCGAATGAATTTGACATTTTGGGGGAATTGTTTCTTCTGACCACTAACATTTGTAGTTATCAAATTACAAGTACACATTCCGGACGATCAAAAAATACTACTAATTAACATATGAGAATTGGAATAACTGAATAAAAAAATCTCTCCCATCCATACAGCAGAAGCTGAGAAACTTCTTTCGTCCCCTCTCGACGTAATACGCTAAGAAAAAATGACGGGTATATCTTTTTATTAAGTTACCATTAACATAAAATCACTTAAGTATTCTACGGCTGCATAGTGAACCTCAACCTCAATTAAATAGATTTTACATGAAAAAATATACGGAGCTCTCAGAATAAGTGTTGCAATCTTCTAGAGCATACAGAGGGGTTGAAGACAACATTTTGTCAATAAGAGTGGGAAATTCATATAATTAAATTACACTTGTATTATATGCTCCCCCATACTACTGCTACTTATACGTTCGGCAAGTGCACGAGTTGGCTTTCACTGCTCCAAAGGTCCTCCTGAAAACTAGTACACTGAAAGTTTGGAAGTTGTCTACGTTGCTTCAGGAACAAGAGTCACATGTATTACTTCTTTATATTAAATATTTCACCATGTTCAATGGCAGAAGTAGATCTGCTTCGATCTTTCTACATATCCTAGAAGTTAGCAACATTTCTTCAGAGACATTGTAAAATTTCGCTGAGTGTGGTCGGGGGAGAAAAGCAGTCGCAAATGCATCACGCAACGCACGTCACGCTGCAACATACGTTACTATTGTGCATAACACGGAAAAGATGGGTTTTTGACCCTTAAAATCGCGTTGTTTTGTGGGTCTTGATCTACGAAGTGAACCCTTTTAAACAATTATTACATTTTAAAAATTTAATTTTGGGTTCCTCCACTTGTCATGGGTGGTCAGAAACGAGCAGAATCTACACTACTATATTCTATATTCAACTATACATAAATTCTTCTTGGAAAATTATAATCAAGAAAAGCGACAAATAATTTCTCACAATAATTAATTTTCTATCATTGAATCTCCACGCTTAGCAATGTTAGAATGTATTATTATCGCTTCAAAAGTCCAATCGTGAATTTAGCCGCATTATAATGTTTCCTCAGATACAGTTTGGGCCTGTAATGCACTGTAAGAAACTTCTGCATTACTTTTAATATAAAAATACATGAAAGTATCATGTACGTACATTAAATGTAATGTACACGTACAGTAAATTTAATGCACGTGCAAATTAAATTCATGCACGTGTACAATTAAATTTAATGTACGCATTTACATTAAATGTATACATTAAATTTACCAATGTACATTAAATTTACTGTAGTGTACATTAAATTTAATTTAGACATGTACATTAAATTCAATTTACGTACTACATTAATTTTATTTACACTCTTACATTAAATATACATTAAATTTAATTCTAATTTTTGACAGTGTGCTACACCACTCAGTTCAGAGGCTGGCTTTCAAGGTGATGATCCATTATCAACGAATTGTCACATTTAAAACTTGATTTACTATGTGTGGAGTGTTCACAGAAGTCCATATAGTTTATTTTAAAAATAAAATCAGAATAAACCAAACTCAGTTATCCTTCTTCTAAATAATAACAGACAGAAGTTGTCATTATTTATGAGATATTAATACTACAAATAATTATATTTGTCATTAATACCAAATGTAATGACAACTGTCAAAAGTTTTCATAAGTTATGGAACAGGAAATTATGTAACTTTTTTGTTAATGCACATCATTTTTGACTTCGTTCATTCACTACTGATAATGTTTCAAAGTTAAAATATACTTTACATATTTAATAATGGAAATCGTGTTGATAATAAAAACAATTTTTAGTGGAAAATGAAGATTAATTTATTGCACAATTTTAAATAAGAGAAGCATAATGCCGCATTTTAATGATAATACTTAAAATAACGCCGTAAATTAGTATGATTTGTTTTAACAAGAGATTGAGACTAAAAATTATAATTTAAAGTTCTAAGAAAAATATTAAATATTTATTTAATTCTTTCACTGACGGTGTGGAGATATAATACTCTTACCAGTACCAGTAAACATCTAAACGTTTTGCACCTTCGTTTTAAAAAGATGCTCATATAACCAGAGTTTGACGCTATGGAGCCATCTCGTAGGTATAATTTAGCAACATAACAATGGATTAGCAGTAGAAGTTGCAAAATCACACTACCAGAGAGATCCAAGAACGACTGTCCTCGCTCAGACACGATGAAAATGGGCGAGCGCTAGGCGCAGAAAGTTATGTTGTGCGTGAATGGGATAAGTAACAGGATATCGCATCCTAAATCGCATCGGATATCATATACTAAAAATAACAGGTTAAATAGTATATAATTTATTTTAACAAGCGATTGGAACGAAAAAAAGAATATCATTTAAAATCCTTAAAAAATCGTGAAATATTTCTTAAATTCTTTTACAGAGGGTGTGGAGATATAAATTTGTTCCATTTGTTCCCGAAGAAATGGGTAGTACCTTTTCTTGCTGAAAGATAAAGGGCAGAATGTAACAAAGGCATTCGAAGGCGATAAGAACTCGTACGTGAGTTTCAATCAATCGTATTGCAAGTTAAGAGACCTAAGTTTTTCTCCTGAAAATCAAAGAAAAATTTCTAATCACTAAGAACTGCATTTCCTTCGAAAGACGTACGTAGGTAGGACTTGCAAGCAAATGTAAAATATGGGCATGTTTTTTCTTTAAAATGCGGAAAAGAATAATTTTGCTGGATACGTGAATTCAGAAATTATATCTATTATTGTCACATAGAATTCAAAAATTATATCAATTGTTGTCATCAATGATGAAAAGTAGTTGCAAGATTGTCCTTAGTTTAATATATTGACATTTTCAAGGTGAATAATATTACAATAATTAAGATGACATTTGAGCAGACATGTACTACAATACAAAAAATCATTTACTTAACACTTTTAAAGATGAGTCAAAAATTTGAAAATAATTTAAATAATGTCTACTAGATTTCTATAAAAGTTAACTACATATTTAAAGTAGTAACGTGTAAACCAGGCTTGCACAACGCCTGCCCTCGCGGCATTCCGCACTAAAGAGCCGGAGCTCTGCCCGCGACAGCGGTGCAAGTGCAAGTGGTAGGTAGTACGCAGCTTTGTAGGGATTGGAGCAGCTTGCTATTGAGGACAGGGAACGGCGCAGTGCATATACTGAATCCCTGGGCTACTAATGCAGTGATGCATTGTGGAATTATTTGCCCACTTATTTAAATGGGTAATGTCCCGTATTTGTAGCTATAAGGGCCACAATTCACTCTTTATATTATTCTTTGCACTGCTATATATCGACATATTTTCCTTTTTTAAACTTTTTAGAATACTCCCATTGTGATTATTAAACAATATTTTAAAGCAGTGACATTTTAAAAAAATATATTATTTGATTCTAACTACATTTACAATTTAATAATTGCTTTTTCACCAAGAAATTTATAATCTCCAAATTATAGCAAAAATAAATAAGTTTTGTGAGTATACCTAACGAAAACGTCCGATTTATTGGATATCGTTCAACTCTAAAGTAGGAAATATTTATAAATATTTAAGTTTACGCAAGTGAAATTGAATTAATCTATGGACAACATTATACTCATAAAATTCAGTTAATATATTTTTAAAATATCAACGTCATAATCAATTTGATATAATTCAATTAAAAATAGTATGTAAAAAATGGTTCATTACTGTTATCGTCAAATAAAATCGATTCAATATTTCAATTTTGTGTTTAGCACTATGCTAAATTTGTGATTACATCGTAGAAAAGTGAACTTCAGTACCAACCCTACAAGCAATAATAATTCTTGGTGGCCAAACCAAACGTGTAGGTGTGTCTAATTCGATTTAGATTCATATTTCACATTGTCTATTAACAATAAACATTTCCAATATGATACAAACGGCAATATTACATGAACTACATGTAACAGTCTGACAGGTTCTCGCCGACAGCAGTTTCAATTCACGCGCTATGGTTCGAATTGCTCATTCTCATTGGTGGTCCCCACTGCTAGATTGGTCCTCATCCCCACCCTTCTTACTTTCCTGGATTTGCAGTCGAACGGCTGGCGCGCGGCTCTCCAGGTCAGCGAAAGTGCAAAATGCTGTGCATGTCTGGTGTACACTATGACGCAAGGACCCTTCTATGACGGATCAAATGACTGTTTGACTCGAGATTGCAGTCTTTATTAAGAACTCTTGGTTTCATCAGAACTCTTGATTTTTTTTCACTAGCGATAGATAATCATAAATAGACGAATGCAGTGATATAACATACGTTAATGTTTTGATAGTATTTTGAGTATAAAATTATACTTTCAGACATGTGATTTTAAACTAAATGTACTCGATTTCCTGTTAGCAATCGTTGCAACTGTCGCATTTCGGGAAGGTTCCCTTCGCGGCGCCGGCACTTTTGCGAGAACAGGGGAAAATTCGCGAAGGTCGCATTCCCCAAAAGCGACAGTGTCGACAGCTGCTAGAGGAAAAATTGCACGTTTAATTTCAAATCTTAAGTCTCATAATATCAATATATAAAAACGGGTTTATAGGTTTATATTATTGTCGGTTTTTTACATGTTTTAGAATACAATTCTTAAGAGACTAGAAGAATCAGAAAAAAGTTTGTAAATATTATTTTATCGTATTAAAGGAATTGAAAAAAATGGTGTCTTCCCGTAAGAATTAGTGCAATTTACTAATTTAAAAGAATTCAATGAAATGGAGAGTTAGTTCACTACCAATGCGTGAACTATTTTTTTTTTCGTTTTATTCCAAAATATCGAAAAATGCTAATACAGCCTTAGCAATCCACTTGAATTCATGTAATTCCTTAATAATTACAAAGTTAATTGTGAATGAACTTAAGTTAATTAACTAATTTAAATTAATTAAATTAAGTTAAAAAAAATTAAAGACTATTGAAATATTTTTTTGGAGTTTCTCAATAAAGTGATTCAGTCTATCATGACGGAGATGCGGAGGTACGCTTTCGCTAATTGTAAATTGGGAGTCAGAAAAAAAAGGACGCAGAATATTGCCTGGGAAGTGGGAAAAAATTAATATTACACAACACAGTCGCTTAATGTCATCATTTGACGACTTTCTTGCTATCGAAATATCAAAATATTTTAGAAGATACCATTAGAATCCAGCTTCATTTGTTTCACAAAGTACTCGATAAATGGATAAAGACGTACTTTTTTCGTTGGGACTCATCAGGCCTTTAACTTATCACACGGTAAAGAAGTTCCTTGGTTCAATGATGCGTTTATATATTTTTTATTAGACAAACTGCCTTTTCTATTTTTTAATCCCAGATCAATGAATGTCAGGGAATTTAAGAAGTGAATGAATTTGCTTTCTTAGTGTTTTAGGGTAGCTATGATCTAATCTCCAGAGTGACCAGATTAGTAACCAGGGAGGACACCAAATATAGAATATTTACCGCTTAAATGTCCGACCTATTTTCATTACTGGACACTTGATCGATGCACAAGTCTAGTCAAAGAGACCCCAATTCTTTTGTTAATATTCTGTCTTCACAATTCAAGTTTCTGTTAGGGAAATATATTACCTTACTCATGTTAAAAATGGATGACTATATTCATATTGTTTTGTGAAATTTTTAATTTAAAACACGTTTACGAATTCTCGTACAAATGAAAATACAATCAATTTCGCACAGACGCATTAAAGAATACATTTTTTAAACACCGTGCTAACATACGTTCCTAACGTGTTAGCAATTGTCAAAAGTCACGCAGACACATGGCGCAGGCGCACATGATTTGTGACCGACGAGTGCAATAAGCTCATATAATTCCCTGACTTTCTTCCCTACAATGAAGAAACCATGGTGGAAATAACCATGAAAATAACAAGATGTAGCGTTCTGGAGGATGCGCACTAGCAGCCAATCACGTTTGAACCGAGGGATGAAGCGAAAACGGCTGGCGCACGTGTTCATTTGCTTCCCGTTTGCGAAGGAGCGAAGACCTGTTTTGTAAGGCAGCGCGACAGCGGTGGAGGCTTTTTTGTGATTTTGCTGGCGTGGGAAAGGTATGTTGTGGATTTTTACTATAAGCTATTAAAATTATGTATTTTATGTGGTTTGCCTTTAATTATTACAGAAGCATACATCAATCAGTTCATACGATGCATTATATTTTATAACATTTACTACCAAACATTTTTTGTTAAACAAAGAAAATTAAAATTATTTTCGTGTGTAGTTCAAGATGCCTAACAGCTGCATTAGAAATAATGAATATTATTGAAATTTTTGAAAAATCAAAATCTAGTGGCTTCAGCTGTTAAATATGTAATAGCTTTATTGAATATACTTGTGAATATAATCTGCGCAGGGACAGTATATTCTTTTATACTTTGTGTGTTGGAGATATATTTGTATGGTTTATGAAGAAAATAAATATGTGAAATATTTAATTGTAAATGGCCTTAAGGAATGAAGATTATTAACAGAAATAAATTGTTGTAACTTGTAAAGAAGCTTCCAAACTATTTTACATTACTTACATAGTTTCAATTAGCAAAACTGCTGGACATTTTTATTGTTTTAAATTATTTTACATAAACCTTTTTATTTTGCTAAATCTTAGCCATTCAATAATTTGATATTTGATTGTTTCTTAAAAACACCAAAGAAATCCATAAAGCAATTGACGAGTAAAAAAGAAAAGAATTTCATTTATAAAAACATATTTTAAATTTCATATTTTAATGAACTGAAATGTATCAAGTATATTATAATATTGTAGTATGTATGTAATAATGTAGGATGTATATTTTTAATGTGTAAATAATGTAATTATGTATGTATATAATTAATCAACTCAAAAATATGTAATGTAAACTTTGCAGGTAGTGTGTGCCAACAGCGCTTTGAGAATGTGTGCTTTCAATCAAAGGATTCACCAAACACATCTGGCAAGAAAATATTGAATCTTGTTCCTGGATCTATATCTACGAAATGGTTAATGTTGAAGAGAAAATCCATTGAAAAACCTGGGTAAGTGAAGAGTATTAGTTTATAATGTGCTGAAACTTCTTGTGATTATTATACATAATAATTTAAATATTAAAGAGCTGATGTAATAGAGAAGTTACGATAATAGATAACTTAATTTTATTATATTGCAGTGAGAGGATACCTCTTTATGCATACAAAGAGCTCATATCATCTTAATGCAGTAATTCCGATATTTTATCAGTCAGCAAGTAAGTGTAAATTTTTTTAAAATTTACTATTATTATTAACACTCACTGTGTTTTTTTCTTTTTGAGACATTGACCAATATGACAGCCTTAATAACAAACATGACTTAATGTACAATCTAAGACATGATAAATGACATTTTATTTTAGGGAAGAAGATGATATCTATGAAAGCAAAATATGTAGAGATAGCGTGAATAGCCTCCATAATGAAATAATGGAGGTAGAAAGGGCTAATGAATTATTAGAAAAAATATTCCAGAAAATAACAAAATTATTGCAGTAAAAGGAATCTTTTGTATTTGATATTTCGTGTATACATTATGTGCACCCAATGAAATATTTAAATATGACTTGTATTTTGCATGGTGGAAATACCACCATGGTTTCTTCATTGTAGGGAAGAAAGTCAGGGAATTATGTTAGCTTATTGCACTCGTCGGTCACAAATCATGTGCGACCGCGCCATGTGTCTGTGTGAATTTTGACAATTGCTAACACGTTAGGAACGTATGTTAGCACGGTGTTTAAAAAATTTGTTCCTCAATGTTTCTGTGCGAAATTGGTTGTACTTTGATATGTACGAGAATTTGTAAACGTGTTTTAAATTAAAAATTTCACAAAACAATATGAATATAGTCATCCGTTTTTAACATGAATAAGGTAATATATTACCCTAACAGAAACTTGAATTATGAAAACAGAATATTAACAAAAGAATTGGGGTCCCTTTGACCAGACTTGTGCATCAATCAAATGTTCAGGAATGAAAATAGGTCGGACATTTAAGCGGTAAACATTCTATATTTGGTGCCCTCCTTGGTTACTAATCTGTTCACTCTGGAGGGTTCTCTGATGTCCCAGAACCAAAAATTGCAAATTAATAATTTTGTAACAATTAACAATTTTATAAACAATTCCAAAATTTGCGGTATTCCTGCCAGGAAGTGTCCGCAAATCGTCCCTGAGTTGAATATCGCAAAATAAGAGTTTTGACTAGAGATGCAAATTGAATGCTTAATAACTAGTTTAATTGTTACTTTAATCATAAATATACAGTTTGTCTTTGAATTTTACTTTCTTTTATTGAAATGTTTCCCTAGAAGTCCTCACGATTCGAGAAAGTATTTTGCATTTTTGCAAATGAAATATACATATGAACAATTGAAAATATGCAATTATAATCGTTTTTATTATCGCAAAATTCTGTAGTAAACTGGACTTTTGATAAAGTTCATGAATTGTGTATGGACAATAATATTGCATTTAAAATGTGTATAAGAAATTAATTGATCTACAATCAGTGCTATTTATCTAATATCAATGTAATTTCTCTGAAAAGAATTGTATTGACAGTGGTTAAGTGCTATGTGTTCATATATATTTCAATGAATTTACTTTCATGTTAATACAAGTGTTTCTTTCAAGTATTTTTTTATTTTAAAATACTTCCACATCTAAACTAGTTGCACCCGCCATTTTCTACGACGTATTTTTTTCAGGACACTCCCCCTGCGTTGAGATTGGCTACGATGGTTTGTGAGGCTCCACCTGCGACGTTTCGTCATGACAAGGGCTGCCCAAGCCGTGCAAAAGCTGAACATAGCCGCAGATGGCCTTGATCAATTTTTGTTTCCAGTACTGTACCAAACGTTAATATAACCAAAATCCTGAGTTAAAAGAATGGAAAATTGTAATTGTTGTGAATGGATAATACATGAAGTAGTGTTCATGTGATCACATTACAGAAACTGTCGCAGTTGTCTTGCCAGTCACGTAGAGGTCCTATACTTGGGTTTTTCTAATGTGGCGGCTGAGGGTAGTATCTCCAAGATGGAATTCGGAACGACTTTTTGCGTCTTTCTTAGTCCTGCCGCATGATGTTGCATGATCGCGACCGCATCAAGCATTGCTGCAGATCAAGCGACTAGCGGAACGACTGAGAATGATTCAAAAATTGTGTCGAATTCCACATTGGAGATGTTACCCACAGCCCCCACGTTAGAAAAACCCACGTATATAAAGTGAGACGTATTAATACTGGCACAGATATTACATAACATTGTCACGGAGAATTTACATAGTTTATTTACGTAATACAGAATATATTTTACCGCCTTAAAATTTATTCTATGTATTTTTGTTGCTTTTTCTGAAAATATTTAGCATAAAACGAGAACTGCCAAGTCATTTGCTCTTGTAGATGTAAATATGTACCACTGAGACGATAAAACCAAACATCTTGATTAAATTCAAAGAATAGAAGTGTGCGTGTTTTTTAAAAAGTTAAATCACTCTTCTAGTAATAATTTGTGTGATATTTGGTGTTAAATTATTAGTGTGAATTAAGAAAGAATTAAATTGTATCAATTTCAATGTCGCGATTACATTTACAATAATTTTTGCATTCTCTTTTAGTTCGCTTGACAATACATAGTTGAGATACGTGTTTTACATGACCATCATTGTTGAAAGCGTAATCAGGAAAGTGTTTAAAATATTTATCACGCCACATGTAAATCGAACAAAGGTTTTCTAATTTACTCCCAAGTGTTTTGATCGCGAACGTACCATGATGTCTGGTGCACTAAGACAGATTGATGGATCTCTGATCCTCTTGGAGATCTTCGTATCGTATCGAAGTAAAGAAATTGTAACATCCAAATTTTTAACTGCAGTATATGCTATTAACTATAAAGGCTATAATGATTAAAATTTGAGAAATAGAACATTTTTTAAAGATGGTAACGTTATTTAAGATATTAACGCCGTAACGTTGTTTACAGCTCGCACTTTTCAATGAAACCAACTTTCATTTAAAGCAAGAAAGAATGACGAAGTAGTTATTTATATATTTAGGGCGTTAAGTAGATTCTTTGCTCCGAGAGCGAATACCAAACCCGAGGTCCTCTGGCCCGAGGGTTACCAAACCCGAAGTCGCCATAGAGGCAAAAACATCATTTAACGCCCGTGGTGCATACAACACTTTACGGTTTACTGGTTTGTTCGTGAATCAAACGAGAATTCGAAACATTTTATAATTTTTCTTGTGACTAAATTGAAAAGACTTATTGTAATCCTCATTTGTCAATACGACGTCAGATAAACAAAACAGTGTAATTCTAATTACTATTGCATAATCGTTGTGGGATTGATTTATTCGAACAATATGAAAGAATATTGTGAAGTTCTTGCGAAAATTCTCGCAAAAGTTAACAAAATACGGACACTAAAATCTTGAAAAATGTCGGTTTCCAGTAAAAATCTTGAGAAATATATGCAAATGATTATCGTGTATTTGAGAGTTATATGGAAAATAGCAGAGTGAATTGCGCTAATGAAACGATACTTTTAGGTTAGTTGCCTCTATTGCTCATTAGAGTATTTCATAGAGTTAATTGTAATATTTCATAACATCAATAAATAACACTTCGAGGATGTTAACCGATGTGCATTGTACAACTTATTACTACTAATGGTACTGCTACTCATGAAGCATATTTCTATCTTTAAAAAAAGGTGATATGTAAGAGTGAAACATACGTGACTGGTTACAATTATAAATGCACATTACACATCCCAAAATTGCAATGTTCATATCAATGATCCAAAATAAGGTTTATAATGAGTTCTTTTACTTATTTGAGTCTTATGCCATTGAATTATTTTATTTAATTTTTTTCTTAATCTTAATAAATCGAATTCATAAAAATGTTATTTTTGTTGAGTTGGTATTAGAACGAGCCATAAAGTATTCAAATGGCCCGCACCGGATTAAAGAATCAGAATGACCCGCAAGGGTATGATCAATTTCGTTACGTGTTTTTTAGATCCGTAAACACACAGCAATAAACTAGTAAACCATAAAAATATTTTATTTTAAAAATGTTAAAGATATTATTAGAAATAGAAACTAGTAATATGCGAAAGCTCCAATGGAAGTATTTTTAATTTATTTAATTTTAATGGGAGAGGGGAGAAATCGTAATAACGGAGAACTGACCTTACAACAGAAATACGATTGGCGGTCCTGAGGAAACCTTACCCGAGAGTTCATTAACATAGTAAATGACTGAATTACTAGGTCTGAAGTTCTCATGTACTACAACGGAATGTAACTTTACAGATGAGTCAATCTATCTTAAGCGCATTTCCGTAGATAAATCAAATTAGAAATGTTAATAAATGCCTTCGAATTCTGATTATTAGAGAGATATTTTACACTTTCTAATATGAAATGTTCACAATTTCAACACGTATTCCATAAACGATTTAATATATTTGTATTTTATAGTTATTTTAATATGTTTAGTTCATGCGGAAACATTTTTCAACGTGGAGCAGGCGTGCAGTATGTAACAGCTGGTAGAAACTTCTCTTCCCCAGCTCTCACGTCAGGGCGGAGTTGACTGCGTGAATTTATGGCGCTCAAATATGCATAATCAGATTATAGAATCTGCTCATTCATATGCAAATTTTCGAGCATTTTTTGTGAAGGTACAAATATTCAGCATTTGCGTCTTCATGTGTGAATCTCCAACACATATTTTTACTCTGAGAGATTTATGGAAATATCGTTTTGTTCTTTAGTCTCTGCATTGTGAACTTCGTGCTCCAGTTGGTGCTCTCACGTGAAGAGAATCTTTTTTTCATTTTTTCTGTGCTTTATGAAGACAAACTTTCGGGTTTCTGTCGCATACGTTTGTAAATTTCCGTCATTGATTAGTCATGCATATTACTTTTTCGTAAGAAACGTTTTTTAAATGAGTTCGTTGTACACGAATACTTTGTAAAACTGTTTATGGTGTCCCCCCTCTGACACTTTACAATAATTATTTAAAATGATTACGTTAATGTTGAATAAAGTTCTCTTTTGTAATAAATATTTATTTTTGCATAATGTACACAAGACTAACAAAATACCCGACGTTGCTCGGACTTTCTTCGTATCCGATCTCTGTGAAAGAGAAAAAAGGTCTATTTTATATACACCACGGTGTGTATATAAAATAATATGTATAATATTTTTAATATAATTGATTCCAATTTGCATAAATCTTTATACATTTTTTCATTTTAATTTACAGTATTTTACTTTTAGATTAAACATTTTTATCTTACGCATTGCTACAAGCCTCTAGCGAATTAATCGCAACCAGTCCTGCTGCACCGCTACTGCGATCTGGTGGAATATATTTAGAACCAACCTGTTAGGGAAGGTTCTGCCGCACAGGCCTATGGCGGAATATATTAGGAACCAATCTGCTTTTAGCGACTGGCAAAATATAAATATCGTGGTGCATCTATCAACATTATATATAACTTATTTTCCGCATTTGTATTGTATTCATCTTTACCAATTTTTGCTAGGCGAATGCGGGTAAACTTGAAGAAGAGCCTTTACAAATTTCATACGCTAATTTGTGTGGTATTAATGTCAGTTACATGTCATTGAATTTGATTTTACTACGGTAGATTTTATGTTTAGAACCTTCGTAGGCAGTTGTTTGGTATAATACATTTCATCATAAATTGCCCCAACAGTTTGACAAGTTTTTGTGTTAAGAACTAGGGATTCAACTGCCTGATACCTGAGTAGAGAAACTTACGACACACGAACGTGCTTACACAAAACAGCACTTAGCTATTAGCAAGAGTAACAGTTAATTGATTGATTAGTGAATCCGGGCGCGCCAACAGCTAAGGCCATTAGTCCCGTAAGTGCAATGCATATTTTGTCGCGAGAGGTAGCTTTGATGTTCCCCCGCTGGCTGGCGGTATCCAGCGACGACCTATCTCGACTCGCAGGGTCTTCCCCAACCAGGTATCTCCAAGCAGCGTGGCACCTCCTCAGCGGGCACACGTTCTAAGCTTCCGACAAGGAACGCAGTGTAGTGCATGCGTGTGTATGTAAGTAAGAGGTGGGGGAAAGGCAAAGGAAGAGAAAGCAAAAATTGCGCTCAGTTAGTAGCCAGGTTTTAGGGTACTGCTACGGCAGGCGCTTGGTATTGATCGGAGAAATCACTGAAAACTACCGGTCATAACAGCCAGCCGCTAGAATTCTCCTCCAGACAGCGACTGAATTCGACCTAGCTGACAAACTAGTGTCGAATATTCTGCCTCCTTCGGGACTCAAACTATAGAATCTCCCGGTCAGAGGCTCTGCAGTGACATCAGTTAATGATCTGAGCATCTTTTATCGGCAATAACAACGATTATTGGCTCGCAATATAATAATTATCTAATTGAGTGCTTGCTGCAAGGCGTTCCATTTTCTTGCTCGCTCCCACTCAAGCCTTTTACCGTCGAATTTCATAAGTTTGAGCGTTCCCGTTTGGTGGCAGTGAGCTGATTCACAGGTCAGATTAATGGCTCCGACGACTTGGCTTCGCCTCTTGAGGAAGGGGGCATGTCATGTGCGATAGTTTTGCAAACCCACATACGCAACAAAAGTTTAGAATCTTTTAGGCTACTATTCGAGATGCTGTAGCTACTCCACATAAGAATGGGGAAGAAGACTAAATTTTCGAACCGCAACGAAAACCGAATATGTATTAAAACGTAATTAATATTACACATATTTATTTTCAAAAATATAGATTATTTTCAAAGTTGTCAACACGATAAACCCTGAAGAATTTCATGTGGGCTACAACTACCGAGTCTCAAGAGGTTGAGTGTTCAACTAATTGTCCAAAATCTTACCAATCATTGTGAAGACGGAACAGGGGACACAAATCGGAAAGAGAGATATATCAATACCAGTTCCCCCCCCCCCAAGACAAAAATTGCCTGTAATTTTACTCAATGTATTTCAAAATTTACGTGCAGTAACTACATACCAAAATATTTAGGTGGGACCCGAACTGAAATTGACTCGCTCTCCCTACCCGAAATACTTTCTGGATCAGCCTCCGGACTGTGCTTCATTGACTACGGACTTCTAACAAACCTCATCGAATTGACTAAAGCAAGCCATGGAGAAAACCGATTATAACAAACGGTATTTAGAATACCATATGGAGGCAGTAGCCAGGCACCATTCAGCTATTTACTCGGTGCCGACACTCGATCCCAGTTGAAACTCGAACAGAAAAGCTCTCAAACACGGAAGTTTCTGTTAAAGACTGGCAATTACATTCACTAACGTAGCCGTTTTTATTCCATGAAGAAAAACAACATTCAATCTAATAAGTAGTAAACTTTATTCAAACAAAACACTAAACTTTACTCAACTGTTTGAACAAAAGTGAAGAGACATTTGACCCAAGTTTTAACTGGCTGTGCGAAACGAGCAAGCGCAAGTAGGAGCTGGAGTCCGCCGCGGTGGATGTTCGCGACCACCGCCGAGCAGGTCTCTTGTGTTTACGACCCGTTTATGCAGAGCAACGGGTCGCCGCACGGGGGAGGGCCGCTCTCCTGCCCCGCGTTAAATGTTGCAGTTTTATGGGCGCCATTTGCACGGCTTTCCGCGTAGTTATTCCGCGTCCCCCCCCCCTTCGCGGCGCGGGCCCCACCGCATTGCCTGCCCTCCAGGGCGCCATCGCTTCTCCAGTTTACTGTCGTTCATCAAAGAAGACAATTTCTGGAGTATTAGTTGTTGACGTATTATTGCCCTTGGAATTACCTGGTGGCGAAAGTTGTTTGTAAACTGGTGCACTGTGTAGACCATAAATTAGCATGTAAAGAGTAACTGAAATTTTGCAGTGCTGGTGGAAGAATTCCCAATGTTGCCGAAAATGTTGGTTCTGGTGAATATCAGAAAATGTATTTTAGTGCATTTTTATTAAATAATGAAATTTTTATCGCTGTAAATGGTTAAATGATTATTTCGTGTTCCGGGGAAGTCAATATGATTGTAATGCCGGTATGTGTCGTGTATGTTTTTATCATGCGAGTTGGCAGTGTTTTTTCTCCTGTGTATGGGGAGATCTTCCACCGACCTACGTGTCAACGTGCATGGCTTTTTCCATCCAGGTATCTCCCATCAGCAGGGAAATCTCCACAGCCTAGTCCAGCTCTAAGCTCTCGACTGGTCTCCCGGGAAGTGGTAGAGTACTGTATATAAGTGTGAAAAAGAAGGAGAGTGAGGATACAAGGAAGATATTGTGGGCGGTCGGTGCCGTTTATTATGGAACTACTCTGGCATTCGACTGGAATTGATCAGAGAAACCATGCAAAAATACCGATCAGAACACCTGATCGCTAGAAGTCTCCTCAAGAGAGTGACCAACTTCAACCTGGACTTTTCGCTAGTGTCGAAAAACCTGCCACTGTCGGAACTCGAACCCTGGGATCTCCCGATCAAATGTACTGCAATGACATAAAATTAATGCCTCCTTCCTCATGAGCCGATTCCATGTACCTCACATTAGTTACAGCATATTTTAACCACTTCTATGTAGCCTACTATGTTTATTACTACTGAATTATATGTCGTTTTTTATTGTATTAAGTGCTTCAAAGTAAAATTTTAACACACCCTCTTCAAAATTCTTGCTAAAAACTAGTTTGCTTCCGACAATTTAAGAATTTAAAAATATTTTTTTTATTTATGATATGTTTTATAGATTATTTATTTATAATTTTTACTTTCTCGTATACGTACGTATATACGGAGTAATACACGTAGTATAGAGTAAGTTATGTAATGTTGCGCGAAAAAACGGCGGATTTGGGGCAGAAAAAAATTCATTGCCGGGTTCTGGTGGTGAAAAAGTGCATTAAACCAGTTGCTAAATTAAGAGATAAAAATCCTCTATCACGTGGTGAAGCCAGAATCTCTGTTTTGTGGGTCCTTATTTATTTATTTATTTATTTATTTATTTATTTATTTATTTATTTATTTATTTATTTATTTATTTATTTATTTATTTATTTATTTATTTATTTATTTATTTATTTATTTATTTATTTATTTATTTATTTATTTATTTATTTATTTAATCAAAAACAGACAAAAACTGTATGTGACGTATGGGGGAGAAAATCATCTGCGCACGCTTTCTTGAGTTTCAGAATCCCTTCCCAACAATTTAACTATTAATAGTTGAAAGATTAATAATAATAATAATAATAATAATAATAATAATAATAATAATAATAATAACAACAAATTTAAAAAAGCGAGAGATTAACATTTCAAAAACTAGATATTTTCGTTTCCAAATTATAGAAAATTAATTTTTAACGGTAAAGAAACGAACAGACTTGATTTTTCTGTATTGTTAACAAAATAGAAACTCACCCTAAGTTCTACTACCACTACAAGCAAAGGAAAGTTCAACAAAACGTGCGCATAGTGAAGCTACATTTACGTCCAGAAGCAAATCAAGGGGCCATCTCAGCATTTGCTCAATGGATCAGGGAAACTGGACAAAAACCTGATCGAGATGGGGGTCATTGACCCGGAAGTACATTATTTGTTACAGGCACATTGAGTCTTGTTTTAAAATTATACAATGCAAATGTAAACTAATTCATTATGCTATATCTTGTTTTTGTTAAAGTAAACATTATGTTTCTTTTTGGCGATCAGTATAGTTGTAACTCTAATTGTATAGAAACAGTTTTGCAGCAGAAAAGATTTTACTTTTAATTTAAATTTGTTTACCAATTTTAATTGTTTAATTTCATCTGGCAATGCATTGTAAAGTAGCGTACATGTATTGTATGTGGATTTCTTGTAGTGAGCTGTTGATACTGACACTTGATGAACATGATTTCTACGTCGAGTATTGTAACTATAAATATCAGTATTACATGAAAATAAGTTCCCACCGTTAAGTAAGTCAGTTTTGACAAATATTACAGGCTCATAAATAAATAGGCAAGGCAATGGTAAGATCCCAAGCTCAATGAAAGGAAGCTTGCACACATCACGTGGATGGGATTTTTTCATTATTCGGATAATTTTCTTTTGCAATCTAAATGTCTGGGAACTAAAGGATGAGCTTCCCCAGAATATTATGCAATATCTCAGGCGGGAATGTACATTTGCAAAATACACGCAACGAGCTGCATGAAGGCTGACAGAATTAGAAAGAATTCTGAATGCATAACATAATGAGCTTAATTTAGTGTTTAATTCTGTTATATGTACATTCCATTTGAGGTTTGATTGAATTGAGAGACCTAGAAATTTTGTTACCTTAACATCAGCTAATTGCATATTGTTAATTTTCAATGGAGCATAAGATTGCCGATTTGAAACGCAAAATTGCATTGAGACCGTTTTTCCTTCGTTAACTATTAATTTGTTATTACAAAACCAATTTGAAACTTCTGAAATTGTAGTATTTATTGTTTCTTTTTTGCAAAGAACATTCGTGTCATCGGCAAACAGAACTGTTCTTCCATTTTTAATAGATGAGGGCATATCGTTTACGTACAACAGCCTTGACATTATGTACAAACGTCCTTGATGCCGAAAAACCAATTGGAAACAAAACGTGCGACCGTCCGTCTGTCTGCCAGTGTATCTGTCCGTCTGTGAATACTACTAGCACATAAACCACACGTACGATCTTTTCCAAATTGAAGAATCCCCCGTCGATCTGGCTTTAATTGAAGCTTTTGATTGAAATTTTGAAAAACATTCTTTAAAATTTGGGGGTACTTTACATGAAAGCCCCCGGACATTTTCAAAACTTTCTCAACAATGGCTTCAAATTTTTTCTTTAAATTTCTTGTAAGAGTAGAGTAAAATACTTTTATAAAGGTGGCATAGGTCCGATTTTCACCGTTAACTCTGAATTTTCGAAAATTGCAAAAGTTTGAATTTTTTGGCGTCTTCTTACGACTACAAAATTCAAGGCAGATTTTTGCTTCAAATAAAATTTGTTTTGCATAAATAGTTCTTTCAGTAAGATCATGTACCCTCTCCCTCAGAAAAAATGTCGTTCAAAATTCTATCTTCCACACCGCGCCCACAAACTTGTCACCCCCTCGGCCTGGGGGGGCGGGGAGGGACGCGTTGACCAATCGCTAGCAGGTAGAACCACAGTTGTCTGTGATTGGTGCAACATCAGGGGCAGAAAGAACGCTGTCTCAGGGGGAGGGGGCTAGTTCGTTTACGTACGAGACAGAAATATCGTCATATTTCCCTGCCGAAGGAGATAGTTTGCCTGCGCGTACGCCACGACGAAAAAAATATTTCTAAGCGGGGTTTTCCGTCCAGAATGATTGCCTATAGACCAGTAAATATTTATCATTTTAGCAACAATTATTCTAACTTTTAGTAATCGATTTGTAACTCCTGACAAACTTCTATTTTGAGATATTCATTTCAGGCACAATTTGCGGAGCCTTCCCGGCCGTTCTAACGCAAATTTCGAATTTGTTTATAAAATTATAAATTGTTGCAAAATTGTTAATTCGCTGTTTTTGGTTCTGGGACATCGGGAGACTCTCCCCACTTTAGATTTGCAAAATTTGGAAATTGTTTATAAATTTGCAATTGTTGCAAATTCTTTTATTATCTAATCTGAATGGCGTTTAAATGTGATGCAAAATTCCGGAATCCGTTCGGTGCTATTATATCTCGTTCTCGAGATATATGTAATTGTTTATAAGAAATTAGCATCTTAGTAGACCCCATTTGTTTGCGCTTAATTCATTCGCGCTAGCAGAATAGCGTGGGATGGGCATACGTTCAATTTTGGGCGAACGATCTGAATTTTCGAAAATTGCAAACAAATACCTATTAACATTGTCGAAAACAAATATTAACGCTAGAGATTTTTGTTTCATGAAATCTCTTTTTAAAAAGAGATATTAAATTAATGTAAATTAAACACTCCAGTCTTTCCTAGTAATGATCCACTCTTCACTAGTAATGATTGCTGCTATTGGGTCTAACCGCTTCCTTGTTCTTTGGAGGGCTACTGTTTTTTTTTAATTTTTTTCCAACAGTATTATCTCAAAAGTACTGGATGAGAACAGTTGATATCTGGAGTTGAAGGGATGGCGTTAGCTCCTATTGTAGGCCTGGTTCCTTGTGATTCCAGTGAAAAATCAGTAACTGCACTGAAACAGCAGAAGCTTCCGCCAATTGATAATCATAAGTGAATCACCATGTACTGGGTAGGGAGGAGAACGAGGAAATCTATATGAATTGTCGCCTGGTCTTTCTTTCTCAGATAAACACTTGGATAGTTTATCAACATCAAATCGGAATTTTAGCGCCTTTGATGTAATATTAAACATAAAAAAATCCCTTCCAGTTGTCTGCGTGTTAATTTTTAGTGTATCAAAATAGCCCCGACACCCGTATTACATTAGCCTCTTAAGTTGTACCATATTAGCCCCACAAATTTGAGGCTGTATATATCATGACACGATTAATATTATTGCATTATTTTAACGCAGAAAAGAATATTAATTCTTTCTTAATGATAACCTATTTTCAAAAATATCGTGTCATAAAAAATAACGAAGTAACATCAAAAGATTTATATCACGGTGGTAAAGTTTTTGACTGGAAAAATTAGGCATTTTAGTTTTGATTTTTTTCCTCCCAAATATTGTTACATTCTGAGTGTTTGCTATATGGTCATTATAATAGAATATATTTCCTATCATTTGTCATTTTCTTGTTAATTTTGGACATAAATAAATAACAACTCTTAAAGTGTAATACATTAACCCCAATTTTCTACTGTATAATATTAGCCCCGACTGATCTTTATAACATTGTCGAAAAACAATATGAACGCTAGAGATTTTTGTTTAATGAAATCTCTTTTTTTTAAAATAGATCTTGTATTAAGATAAATTGAACACCCTGTTTTTTTTTTAAAAAACTGCAAATGCTTCACTTTGTTTTCACATCGGAAAGGAGGTAGTCTTGTCGTGTACCTGGTGGTGAGGGGGAACCGTGTCAGGTGAGTTAACTTTAAAGACCCGAGTTCGAATCCCGACGAGTAGAAAATATTTTCTGCTGCAGTAGGTCTTTTTTTTTGTTTCTTTTTTGCAGGTCCACATAGTCCGTATTGAATATTGCATAGCAATTACGAATAATACGTGAAAATATATGCTGTTGAGGCAACACTTGTTTTGAACATAAAACACTTTCTAAATAGTATGTATAGTAAGATAAACTTTATTTAGGTGAGTAAACTTAGACCATTCACTTTGATTCTCTAAATTAAAACTTGACGTAACTGAGAACAGTGTCGTCATAAGAGTTATTATGATACATATATCCTTTATTTTTAAAATCTTAGGCCCCGAAACGCGCCTCAAATTAATTATTAATATAATAGCAATAGCTATTTATATATAATATCATTTCATAATTATTTCCAAAGAACCGGAACGCCGTTCCGTCGCGTACCAACAGAAATCAAGCCTTTTATATACAGGATATTCGGGGAAGAAATGTCGAATCTTCGAAAAATGCTGTTAAGACAATTTTAAGCTTATTTTGTCTAATAAACTACACGGATATTCCAAATGACTAAGCCGCAATAAACATTCAAAAGTTGGTTTGGATATGTTTTCTAGGCAACTATTTGCGTTGTAGAAGCATATAGACACTTCATTAATATCTAAATTGTTTATGATTAACAAAATAAATGAATACATTTGATCAGAAAGAAAAATTAACCTAGAAATAAAAAAAGCACCCAATTTTCACAGTTCGACTGCTTTTTTATTTCTCGGTTAATTTTTTCTGAACTAATATATTAATTTATATTGTTAATAATAAACATGTTACATGTTTCTGGTCTTTTTACATGATTCTAGAATGCAAAGTTTTGCGTAGAAATCATATTTTCAAACCAACATTTGCGTGTTTATTGCAGCTCAGCCATTCAAAATATCTATGTAGTTTATTAGACAAAGTATGATTAAAATTGTTTAAACAGCTTTTTTCAAACTTTCGACGTTTCCTTCCCCGATACTCTCTATATCCATGCTTCTTTAAAACCAAAAACAATAATTTGCGTACTGAAAACTAATTAATTAAACCCATGGCAGTATAACTGTTAACATAAGTACTGTCACACATCTTTCGCAGGATAAGGAGTAAAATTTAAAGAAAAATTATAGTTCACATGAATTTTGACCAATTGCGTCTTACTTTCTATGATATTCAAATGGTAACATTATATTACAATATTCAATTGGTTAACAATTTCGGCTAAAGAGTCTTGTTTGATAATTCTCCAATTTCGTATTGTAATAAGATATCTTATGATACTCATGTCGTAAATAACTATTTGACAACTATTATATTTAGTGTATGTGTCTAGCAGGTTTTGTATTATTCTAAGAAACTGGATAATACGAATCACGTTTACTACGTTATTCACACAGGAGCACATGAATCTCAAAAAAGGTATTTAATAATATAATCCTTGCTGATGAATCAACGTTTTATTGATGATTTTAATTTTGAAAATTTTCATTAGTTTGGATGTTTAAATATAGGTATCACATGTAATTACATGCCTGTTAAACACGATAGCATTATATGAAGCAAGAAACATTGTTTTTCGTTTGATCATTCAACTTCATCAATCACTCAAAATTACTTTAATTTTCTCTGCTTATCAGTTTTTTAATCTCAGATCTTCGATGAAGACTTGAATCAAATAACATCGTAGATATTTGAGTGTTTTAAAAATAATAACGTGAATAAATGCTTATATTTATTGAATTGGTTTTATAATAACCTGTAAAAACCTGGGTTTTCTGTTGGTTTTGGGGATGTTGAAAACATTCAAATAGTAAAGGCAATGTTAAGCTGGTGACCTTTAACATTGTTTATTTGATATTTTTCTTAGGGATAGTTTATAATGGTTAAACGTTTTCAAAGAGTGCACATTAGATACCTCGAATGGCCCGTTTCCGTTTAATAAACCGCTACGTTCTCCCTGTACAGATGGTTGTGCAAAATTCAAGGTTTTGATAGATTCGTAGAATGGCGGCCAACAAACCACCTTCGAACTCTGACGATACTGAAATGTAGTCTGTGTTGGGAAGGTCATATAACTTGACCACCAAGTTCGTTCTATGTATTTTCACTGGGAAATGCTAGTGCATTGATATTTACTAAACTGTAAACAAACGCTAAATTTCTTTGAATTGTTATAACATCTGTTTTGCTTTCTTTTAGTAATCGTTTTACTCGTTTTACCAAATACGTGAGTTTGTTATATTTTTACACGCTACAATTATTTAATTTTACAAGTATTTATTTTCAAGCATTTAGGAATTCATGAAATTTCATTGAAACGTTCGCCAATCTAAAAACCTTTTAAATGTATATTAAATATATTAATGTTGTTTAAAAATATGCATTAACAATGCGTAGATTTAGCACATAAAGCTCTGATTTGAATATTATACAATGAAATCATCAAATTAACAGTTTTAGAAAGGAATGATAAATTGAATTGAAAATATTAACTTAAAGTTTATATACGTTTATTTAGAAATTTCTATACTTGTGTAAATATTGTGATGTGTGATTCTACTCATGTGATCTTTCAAAACACAAAATTGAATATTTCTGTATTTGAAAACCTTAACACTACATTCATCAAATCCAGTGCAGTTTATAGCAAACAGCTAAGCAATATGTTTCCCTATTTTTTAATGGTAATGGTTAAACAAGAGGAACAAATAGTTTCTGACTCTCAGTGTTAACAGGGGACTTAAAAAAAATTAATAATACAGTTATTCGGTTGCTCAACATCCCTTTGATAGAAAAACAGAAACAATTGTTTGGGCGTAATGCACCTTGAAAAATATTTTTTTATAATCAATTTCTTTCCTATTTGATAAATATATCAACTTGCAAATTGTAGGACTTAAAAGAGAATATAAAAACCAAATAAAAGTTATGCTCATACTCGCCGTAAAAATACGAATTTAGCATAATTAAATTGTCCACAGAATTTGTTTACAAGCAAGTGCATTTTAAGCGTATGTGGCAGGCAAAAGCGCGGCATTGGAGAACTGTTTTTCAGTATGCCCATCCCACGCTATTCTGCTAGCGCGAATGAATTAAGCGCAAACAAATGATGTTAATGTTAAGATCTATTAAGATGTTAATTTCTTATAAACAATTACATATATCTCGAGAACGAGATATAATAGCACCGAACGGATTCCGGAATTTTTCATCACATTTAAACGCCATTCAGATTAGACAATAAAAAAATTTGCAACAATTGCAAATTTATAAACAATTTCCAAATTTTGCAAATCTAAAGGAGGGAGAGTCTCCCGATGTCCCAGAACCAGAAACAGCGTATTAACAATTTTGCAACAATTTATAATTTTATAAACAAATTCGAAATATGCGGTAGAACGGCCGGGAAGGCTCCGCAAATTGTGCCTGAAATGAATATCTCAAAATAGCAGTTTGTCAGGAGTTACAAATCGATTACTAAAAGTTAGAATAATTGTTGCTAAAATGATAAATATTTACTGGTCTATAGACAATCATTCTGGACGGAAAACCCCACTTAGAAATATTTTTTTCGTCGTGGCGTACGCGCAGGCAAACTATCTCCTTCGGCAGGGAAATATGACGATATTTCTGTCTCGTACGTAAACGAACTAGCCCCTCTCCCCCTGAGACAGCGTTCTTTCTGCCCCTTGGGATGTTGCACCAATCACAGACAACTGTGGTTCTACCTGCTAGCGATTGGTCGACGCGTCCCTCCCCCTGCCCTCCCCCAGGCCGAGGGGTGTCCAAGTTTGTCGGCGCGGTGTGGAAGATAGAATTTTGAACGACATTTTTTCTGAGGGAGAGGGTACATGTATTCTCAATTTTTGGTAGTTTTCGTGCAATAGTGCATGCAATATTTGCAATTTAAAAAACAGATTTTCTCAAAAACGGCTCAATATTTTTTCTTTTAATTTTTGGTAAGCGTAGTGCCACATGAACCCTGTACGATCAGATAAACGTCATATAGGTCAATTGTTTTGTTTTGGAAAAAATACAAAAATGTAATTTTTTTGACGTGTCTATCACGTGGATAATATTTGCATTAGATGCAATATACTCATATTATTGTTCTTATGAGTACATGTGCTTTAAATAATGTCATATATATTTTGTCCGTTTAGTTTCCAAACAGTTTTCTGTTAACATGAGCTCAAATTTCCGCATTTTCAGAGACGCGCCAACGCCAAATTCTAGAAAATGACTCCAAATTATTTCTTGAAACATTTCCAACAGATTGTGCTAATTGTACTGTTTAATATGACGAAATGTTCGTTTGGGGGTTTTCTTTTCTTTTTTCAAAGATCACGCCATTGTGTTTTTTAAAATATCTCTCACGCCGTTAATATGCACATTTCCATCAATTTGCATTCATAATTACATTTGTGCGCGGAAGTGCTTCAAATGGTTTTAAATGACGTTTTTCAAAAACTCAATATATTCCTGTGAAAAAAGCTATAAATTTCGCGTTTACAGTAATGATGAATCACCATTTTCTTAAAAAGGGATGCAAATTTACGAGGTTATACTTTTCTTTAATATTCTAGAAGTAATATTTCGGTTGTACAATTAGAAAAGCAAACTGTTAAGAAAATGTACAACAAAT
>BLKR01010323.1:0-60229 GCA_011170035.1 Teleogryllus occipitalis
GGGGGGGCAGCACCGCGGCGCGGCGCGAGCGGCGTGGGCGAGACCAGCGAGGGCGGCGGCGAGCGGCCGGACGCGCGCGGCGGGCTCCGGAGATCGCACCGGGGGCCCGTAAACCCCAGGTGAGGCGCCGCGGGGGCGGCGGGGAGAGGGTGTTGCGGGCCCCGAGGCGTCGCCGCCGCCGCCTGCGACGTTCGCGGTAGGGGCTTGGCGGTGGCGGTGGCGGTGGCGGTGGCGGTGGCGGTGGCGGTGGCGGCGGCGCGGCGCGGCGCGGCGCGGCGCGGCGCGGCGCGACTCGACCCGGTCACCGGTAACTGCCGGCCGGAAATCGCGACCGCGAGCGCCGGCCGGGCAGCCCGAATAAAACGGCCGCTGTAAAAACGTTAAGCAGTGCCCCGAGCTGGGAGGGGCGGATGTCGCAGACGCTCTGAGTGCGGGCGGAAGAAAGATTTAAACCTATGAAGAGTCAGGCTTGTTATTTGATACTACCTAAATACCAGATTATTTTATAGTATTATAAGGCAAAAGAGTACAAGAATTGTTAATAAAAATAAAATCTGTTACGTGTGCCGGAAATGACAGTGGAAATTGCGGGGAACAGGAAGAGTGAGCGAGGAGGGCACTTACGAGGACAGATGTTGTCCGGGATGAAAAATAAGGGCAATGTTGCGTGTTGGGAGAAGGTAACCGGCCGTGGGGATAGAGCGGGCGCAGGGGACACCCCGGGAGGGGCGTGGGCGGGGCGTGGGCGGGGCGGAGGCGGCGGGGGATACCGGACCCACTGCGGGGCGGCAGCCGCCACCGCGGCCGGCGAACGGCCCAATAAACCATGGCCGGCGGCCGCGTAAAGAACATATTTTACGGCCGGGTGCGCGGGCTGGAGAGGGCGGGGAAGGGCGGGGAAGGGCGGGAAGGGGCGGGGAAGGGGCGGGGAAGGGGCGGGGAAGGGGCGGGGAAGGGGCGGGGAGGGGAGGTGCGGGGAGGAGCAAGCGCCCGGCGCAGCACCCTCCGGAGGCCGTCCGGCAGCCGCCGGCGCCCGCTGCGCCCTCAGCCATCTCGCCCATCGCCCCTCGCCCCTCGCCCCGCACTCTTAATTGCGCACCCCACGCACCGCGCACGTCACGCACGTTCTACTGCGCAGGTCAGCAAACAGTGTCTCATTTTATTCCAATAAATATGATATTGTTTTATCTTGGCTCATTGTTTGACAATTAATTAAAATATGAATACTCCAGAGCATCATAATAATCATTAAATACCATCTCCTGAAATAACATTTAAACAGTTTTGAAATATTCGTGTGACGATACAAATTATTGGCGGATTCTTCACTTCGAAGAAAACACAGCAATATTTACGAAGTCCTAAGTCTTTATAGGCTTCCATTAAACTCTGGAGTACTTATTAAAGTCTTTAAGCCGATATAAAGCAAATAATAGACACGGTTTAATTTTGAATTCTGTAAATCACGGCATCAGACAAAGTTTCCAACCAAAATAATATGAATTCCTTTTCCTGCAGCAGGTACATTTCAATTTTGTCGATTGCTCTTAGCGAACGATAATGTTAAGTATGGTACTCTTTTCCTCTGGTTGGTTGCGTTAAGTCCATAAAACAGTACAAAATTAGGATGTGAATATTTCCGTCTATTATTAATTTTAACTCGTGTGCCCTTGAAAGGCACTATTTAACGTTTTGACGATTAACCCTCCACCTTTAAATTTAACGTGTCAACTAGCCTAACTTCCAATATACCACATTCCGCGAAATGATGCTCTATTCTGTATTTTCCCTTTCGTCCTCACGCGGGCCCATCACCACAGTAAATCTTCCTTGTACCTGGCGGCAGACCATCTCTTGCCGTCTGTTAGACTCCGCAACGGTTAATCCGACAGCATGCAGATACACGAGTCCCCCTCCCCTCCCCCTTTCCCCTTCCCTTCCTCCGATGACCTCCGCCGCTCCCGCGCTCCGACGCGCACTTCCGCCAGCAATCGACCGCGGAAGTCCTGCACCCCGGAGACTGTCAATTAGCACCCGCGATTGCCAATTAGCAGCTGCTGAGCTCGGCCGCGGGGCTCCGGCGCGCCCACCGTCGCCCCCGATCTTTCGGCGCCGCTTCGGCCATCGCCGGTCGACGATGCCGTCGCCACCTCGTGCTCTCCCCTCATCCTTCGTTGCCAACCCCATCCGCAGCGTAGCCGTCGCTGCCACCGTTCCAGCCACCTCCAACCCGACCGTTGGTTCCTTCGCCGGCGCGAACTCCGCCACCGCCGCCTTCGCCTTGTCGGCGCTCCGGGGATCAAGCCCCTGACACGATCTGCATAGAGGGCGGCGTCTCCCCTAATTACGGCGATACCAAAAAGAGCCACGCGGGCGGCGGGGGGAGCGCTGGCAACCGTGTTGCGAGTTTTTTAAACAAAAATTGAAGCCGGACTAATTTGCGGCTTCAAAGGAAGCGCGAGCAGGGTCTCGGGGCAAGCTCAAAGGGCGGTCGGTGTAACAAGCATGCTTTCGCTCCTCCCGCGTCCCACCAAAGCTCCCCTCCCCCCGATCTTCCGAACGGTAGCGGCCGCCCTCGCGGTCTCCGCCGCCGCAGCCGCCCCGCACGCCCTTGGCGCGCCGAGGCAAGAAGCGGCGCCGATGGGGCCGGAAGGTCGCGGGGGCGGCCAGCGCCAAGCCGGCCCGGCCTGGCCCGGCCCACCGCTCTAATGAACAATCCGTGTCTCTCGCCGGTCCCTGGCGATTACTGCGGCCCTGGACCCGCCCCCGCCCCCGCCCCCGCGTTACAAGCGGATTCCGAAAGTAGCGGTGCCCGGTTTTGTATTTGCAAGCTGCCCCAAACAGCGGCGGCGTCGCCAGGGTGCACCGCTCCTGCATGGGATGCCGACGCTTGCGGGGGTTAGGAAAGGGGCGTGGAAAGGGGAAGGCCGCAAGGGCGCGTTAGCAGGCTCTTCTCCGATTTGAAATGTACCGCGGATGCGACCTCCGTTCTTCCAGCGCCACAAATCAGAATTTCCGTGAACAAATGGGCGATAAACAAAGACGCGACTCCAAAGTTAAACACAGGGGATTTCCATGCTCGCCGCTTCAGCAGTATCCACGCAACGCTTCCTCGTCTTTTCGTGTCAACCGTACTGAAATGATTCCACTCATCGGATTATGATAAGCCATCCAGAAGGATCTGTCGCATTTCCGACAAAACAAGTTTCATATTTTTTGGCCCACAAAGGGAAGGAATTCACCCTCCACGTTGATGCTAAAAACTTCGTCTTGAAGATAATGAACTGAAATTGCGGGCGTGTTTCCGCGAATGCCACGACGAATCAATATTGTCTCCCTCGTGGACACAATGACGAAATTAATTGTATGCGAAAACTTTGCGGAGTCGTTGTCTGCGCGAGCACCGCGTTTCCGCGATAACGGCCGTATTGGCGCGTTGGAAGGCCGTGGGCGGGCGCGACGCGAGGGCGGGCGGGCCGCGTTGGCCGGCGGCCCAGCCGCGCGCTTCGCGGAAGCGGGCCAGCGCGAAACGGCGCGCGCCTTCGCACAACCGCCCTCGCAAGCGCGTGTCGGCGTCGCAGCCGCCGCCGCCCCCGCCGACGCGTCCCGCGATCTCGCGACGCGGCGGGCCGACGCCGCTCTGTAATACCTGTGTTCATTGATTTTATAACGCCCCGGGCCGCGGCGGCCGGCGGCGACGCCGCCCGGAGGCTGACCCAGCCGGCCCGCCAGATGAAAGACACGCCGGGATGCCGGGAAAGATTGAAAACAAAGAACATGTATACGCGCACGGAAAGATATAACAACAGAAAGAGGAGCGACGGCCCGGGCGGGGGGAGGGCGGCGCGGGCGGGGGTGCGGCGCTGTGCGGAGCGTGCGGGGGTGGCGGCGGCGGCGGAGCGGGGACGGCGAGCGCCGGGGGTGGGGCGCGCGCCTGCTGCGCGGCGGGGGGCGGGGGCCTCCGCAACGCGCTAGTTTTGACATCACGCGGCGGCGGCGCCGGATTGGCCGGCGCGCGCGCGCCGGGCTGGCGCATGCGTCCTGAATTATTGATCGGCGCGGGCGGCGGGCGCGCGGGCGGCGGCGGGGGCGGGGGCGGCGCGGCGGTCCAGGGGCCGCGGCGGCGGCGGAGGCGGCGGCGGTGGCGGCGGCGGGGCCGGGGGTGGCCGGGGGCGGCCGGGCACTGCCGGACGGGCGCGGGGCCGAGCAGCACACAGCAGCAGAGAGCGCCGTCGACGACCAGCCGACGCCGAGATGCCGCGCGGGCCTGCTGGCGCGGCGCGCCACTGAACCCCGCCACCGCCGCCGCCGCCGCCGCCGCCGCCCGCCGCCGCCACCCGCCGCCGCCGCCACCGCCGCAGCATGGACCCGCCGGCGCTGCCGCTCGTCGTGCTGTGCTTTCTAGCCACCCTGCCACGCGGTGAGTGCCCTCAACCCACGCACACGGGTTTCGAATTTGCTCTCAAATCACCACTCATCCCGGTCTCGGGGGCAAAGACCTCTAGGTGCCCCGTGTAGTCTCCAGACTCCCCATCTACCGGAGACTTCAACGCCCGACCAAAAGAAAGTTTCCTCTGGATATTGTGTGATCTTGCAGCGCACGTTTCGTGAGCAGGACCAGTAGCATCGATTGGCTCGACATCTCACTGCAGCAGCGGTCACTCCTCCGACCGGACAGGGTTTCGAACCGGAGACCCGTGCCCTCCTCCGAATCAATATGTGCCCCTCCGGGCACGATCTCAAAGCTGTTGGCTAACGCGGGGGGACGGCGGTCATCGGCCTCTGATGACGGGCAGCGCACGGCGCGCGCGGCGCCGGCGGAGGCGGAGGCGCCGCGCGTCGCCATGGAAACGGGAGCGCGCGGCGCTGCGCTGAACGCGCCGGCGGCGGCGCTGGCGCTTTACGGCTGGGACGAGCGCCGGCGGCGGCGTGCGCCAGGCGCAGGTGGCGGTCCCGGATTCGACGGGTTTACGGCGCGCCCGTAATCGAACAGCCGAGGCGGCGGCGGCGGCGGCGGGAGAGCGAGGATCGTATCTGCGGACGGCGACAATGAATTGGGGCCGCCCCTGCGATCCCGCCGCCGCCACCGCCGCCGTGTAGGAGGTGGCCGGCCGACGGCGCATCAATGGCGCCCGTTGGATACCACCGCCGCCGCCGTCGCAACGGTCAATGAGAAATGGCTGTGCAGTGCTTGGCGCTCCGGCGCGTTCATGTGAGGAAAACCAAACGTGCCAAACGGTGTCCAAACGTGCAACGCCACGCGCTTCACTCGCAAAAAATATTTACGTCTGGGAGTTCTCGGAATGGGGAAGAATTTTTTTCTTTGTCCTTCTACACGTATTGTAGGTGAACCATTCTTTGTTTCTACAATGATTTATATTGTGTTTTGGTAGATTTTTCCTTCAGTGTTTACTCGATTTTAATTGATATTTCTTGTGATTAGAATCCAATCGTTTCTATTTTTTCTTATTGAATATGTTTATTTTGTTGTGCAATTTCTTCTCTTTTCAGTCCCTTCCATATTTCAACTAGTTTTTGAAAGTTGTTTTTGTAGTATGTTCTTTATTTGTATGAGTTAATTCTTCTATTTATATTCTCATTTGATATTTTGAATCACCAGATACTTATTTTCGAGAAGAATAAATCATTTTGAAATAGTTGTGTATTGTTTTTATCGTGTTACATTTTGTTTACTGTTTTTACTGGTTCAAAATGAATGCTTGTTTCTATAAACTAAATGACTGCTTCTATTTAAAAATTGAAGATCTATCAACAACGACTTCCAGTTGTCTGCAGGCACTGCAACGAATGTATCCCGACCTGCCGAAACCTTCCCGACCCTACCTCACTGCCGAGGTTGGCACCCCCCTGCCGCAATGGCTCACTCCTCCCCCACCCCCATCCCCTACTATCCCTCCGCATCTCACCGCCGACAAGCCTCATCCGATATATATAAATTCCGAGCCCATGCGACGCGGGTGCAGGGGCCGGGCCGGGCCGGGCCGGGTTGTTATTCCATCGGAGGGGGAGGGGGAGAGCGGGCCGCGTGTTTTCCGCGGCCTCATTACAGTCGCGTATAATTAATTGCGGAGGACGCAAACAAACCCGCGGGGCCGCGCGGACGAGCAGCAGCGCCCGCGGAGCAGCAGCGGCGGCGCCGCCGTCTGCCCGACCCGCGCCGCGCCGCGCCGGCCCACTTCCATGCGCCAGGGCGACGGCCCCGGCCCGCCCCGGCCCGCCCCGGCCCAGCACGGCCCGACCCGGCCCGGCCCGCGGCGTTGAAATCCCCAGGCCCCGCTCCGCGCACCCGGCTTGCGGAGCCGGCCACCCTCTCCCTCCAGAGCACCCTGCGGAAGGGGTCATTTACTTCATTTTTATATATTGTATACATTGTGCTGCTGCCTTACGGTTTCAGCAGCTAGAAGATGAGCTTTTTCTTAGTCACTGCTTAACACTTAATTTTAGTTGAGTATAATTCATTGTACAGTTAATATGTAACAACACTGGCATACCTCACTTGATTTTTGCCCCGAAGTCATGTTCTTTCTTTAGGTTCTCATTAGTAAATAAATTTTATTTTATTTTTTTGATTCGTGCGTCTTACATAATTATATTACAAATATTTATTACATTAAACCCATTCATTCAGCCTATTTACTCTCAGAGTTCGTCCTTTGTCAGGCTGTTCTCTTATTGACAGGAAGAAGGATTTGTTTACCCGGTCAAAACTTATATTGTTAGACACGTTGAAATGTGATCAGGCATGTTGCCGGAATAGTATTGTTTTTTAATAGTATAGTATTTTGTGTTAGTCTTTAATTTTTGAAATAATTTTTGGGTGCGTAGAAGCCAGGATGGACTCGTCTTTTTTATCAAAATATTTGCCTCTGTTTACATGGTTATATTAGCTCATTTTGTTAGTTCTAACGACATGTACATTTAATGATTGAATTTTTTTCCAACGGTATATCCACAGGTCAAAAATAGCAGCTTGATGTTCAAGATTTTCACATGATCTTTCATTCTGTTTATCGTACTTGGTAAATGTACATGGTACAAACAATTGGTAAATGATGAATATCTATACATTTGACATATCTCTTTCATTCTCAATAACTTTGTTTCTTTTAATTAAGACATCTGTATATTTTTAAAACCTTCTATAAATAAATAAAATTTCAACTATCCAGAACTATCAAGTTTGTTCTTTTTCTTTGTTTTATGAATTAGTGTTAACATTTTATAACCGTTTACGCAGACGTGTGATTATTTCCGATTTATATTTTTGTTTACTCAAAAAGTGAAGATAACACCAATTTAGTGAGTTTTTCAACTGACAACTCTCAAGTAAACCTCTCTTCTTCAAAATCTGACTTATTACAGTGGTGTTTCGTCATTATAAACACTCAAAAATTCAACCTGCTTATAAACATGCAAAAATAATTTATGTTTACAGTGGAACATGGGATTATTCTGAATAAAACTGAGGTAGCATTGAGCAACGGGATTCAGGTCAAAAGCGGAAACTGGTCGGAGCTTATAAAGTATTCAATTGCTTTTCAATAGAGTACCAGAGAACGTGTTTCAGTTTTTCCAAACATAATATCCACATTTATTGTTTGCTGGCAAAAATCAGCACGTCAATATAAGCCACCCTTGAATAGTTAATTGTTCAATTTGGAGGCACGTTTTAAATTTCCAAGTTCAATAAATTTTTCGTGAATCACAAAAATTGAAAAAATACAAATCTGAGATAAATATATAATATTTATTGTCAATTCATTTGTTTATAGACTTCTCATATGTAAATAGGATTAATCGAGTAGGACAAAATTGTCAATAAATAAGTATAGTGAACTTTTTAGCTGGGACGAATAAGTAGAGCTTCTTACAAGCGCTGCTTACAATGCTTACAAAAATTGGTTCTGTTTTTATCAGTAATGAGTTACTTCAGTAAACAACTTAAGTGAGGTATATTTTTAAAATTTTTTTTCAAACTTGTCATTCATTTAATTTTTCACAGAAGTGCACTCACTTACGAGTGTCATATTGAATTCAGAGCACAAAATCAAGGATTATCTCCAGGATGTTGACGATCGTGCGATCCAAGGGCCCTTCTCGGTCGATCTAAGCGCCCTTCCGCATATTTCCGCTTCGAGCACCGTCGCCTCGCGTCGCATCGCGTCGCGTCGCGTCGCCTTCTCCCTCGGAGTGCCCGCGACCCCGCCCCCTCCCCCGCGCGTCGACTCCACCGCCACGGCCCTCCGCGCTGCCGGAAATCCGATTCCCGTGGGCGGCCGTGCGTGAAACCGAATGAATATTTATTTATGAATAACGAAACGCGTGACGACCTCGTATATTTAGAAAAAACCGTCCGCGGCATCGACGCAACCGCGATTGCGCCCGCGAGTTTTTGATTGGCAGCAGTAATAGATTTGTGTGATTTCAGCGATTGGGTTCTTGGCGGTGAGTGGGGTTGCCAGCGCGGGAGGCGGGGGGAGGCGGGCAACGGGAACGTGGAGGGGGTGGAGAACCACCCACGCAGGGGCACGTGCCCGCACGGCGCGCCTCATTTGTCAGCCCGGGCGACTCGCGTGTATCGGGCGCGGGCCGCGCCTCGAATGAGTCTGCGCCATCCATCACGCACCATTGAAAGCCCGCGGCGCAGGACAGGGCGGAGCGGGCCGCGGAGCGACGGAGCGGGGCGGAACGGGTAGCGGCGGGGCGGCGCCAGCCTCGGCTAATTGACAGCGAAGCACTGCTACGCCTCCCCGTCATGATGCAGTTACCGCCGCGGGTTCCAGCGCCGAACCCTGCGGTACTCCCTCGTGGTGCCATCCCACCGTCGATCGCCTGCGGCCCTGCAGCTGGGCCCCACCCCCTGAGCGCAGCCGCAGGGGTCCCCACCCCACTCTCACCACCACTACCACTACCGTCACCGCCGCCCCAACCACCGTTACTGCCACCACTGCCACCACCACCACCACCACTTCCACCATCGACCCCAGCTCCACCACCACCACCTTCACTACCACTACCTTCACAACCCCTACCACCATCGCCACCACCGAAGACACCCCCGCGACCACCACCACCGCCACCACCGTTGTTACCCCCCCCCAACCGCCACCGCCCCCACCACCGCCTCTGGTCCCGAAACGAATTTCCGGGGGGCGTCCCAATTATGCATGGACACACACAGACAGCAGCGGAGGTTTGCATTATCCAGAGCTCTTTGATCTGCGAGGGATTATCGTGGGGAGCCGTCGCCGCCCGTGCCCGGGGGCTGAGGCGGGGCCTCCGCGGAGAGGTCTGTTGGCGCGGGGGGCGGGGCGATAGCGGGGCGGCTCGTGGCTCGTCGCGGGCCCGTTGGAGCCTCGTTAGAGGCGCGCGGTCGTCTAATTAACACCTCCTCGTGTTTGCGCTCTCGGCGCCTGCGGTCGCGGCGCGCGCCCGCTCCCGGGGCCGTGGTCGCCGCGCGCGGGGGAAGGCGGGTGGCTGGGGCGGCGCGGGTGAAATAGGCGAATGCACCACGCATACTTGAGAGTTGGACCACAGGGAGGACAGTGAAATGGAAGCGATCTTGTGAAGAAAAATAGAGGGGAGAAACGAAATGAAGGGATACGTTTTTCTGAGAAAATGTCGTAAAACCGAGGTGTGTTGCTAACTATAATATTGAATTGAATTGAATGTGCCTTATTTTATGTGGCGAGACTCAGGCCATGAGGCCTGCTCTTCCGTCTGACCACGCAAATTTCGCTACGCTTCTTTCACCAACCATGGGAGAAAGAAGGTATTTCTTGGACGACGAAACAGGCGATTTTAATTTAGCTCAGAGTCATCATTTAGGCTTGAGGATCTTTTACATGCAAGTAAAGCTTCTAACATGGGACAGCCGGCTTTACTTCCCCTCCGTACGAAGGATTTTTTCGCCCTTAAAAATCCACGGCTTCTATCGGGTTCGAACCCGCAAACTTGGGTATAACAGTCCGATACGCTAACCGTTACACCATCGCCACCGATAATCAGGAAAAGCAAAAGTAAAGATTTTGAATAACACATTTATAAGTAAAAACGAGATGAAATGTACCACTAGTATCAAGCAATAGTAGCTCAAACGTACTATAAATGGGCCAAATAACAGAGAAAAAGAATTACAAACAAAAGTTCAAAAGCAGTTTAACAAATATAAAACGACGCAATAAACCGGGTTTTTGAATGGATAAGATGACTGGCGCGTGAAAGTTGAAGTCTGTTGAAGTCGGCCTTGTGCAGGCCTTGTGAAGGACAAACAGCCAGAGGCTTGCGCAGGCGGGAGGGCCGCGCGCGCAGGAGAAGCGGTCGTGTTGGTCTGTTGACTCGGCGGCGCCCGCCTAGGCCACCTGGGAACTTCCCCGTCTGCGGGCCGTCTTCGCGCTAAATTGGGCGGAGGCGAAGTCGGGAGATCGTGTTCTGGCGCTCGCCTCCCGCGTTTGGTATTCATTTACTCAGGCGTTGATGGAGAGCGAGAAGCGAGAGCCCCGGGGGAAAAGGTCGAAGGGAATTATCGATTACACTACGGCGACCCATGTAACGGCGTTTATAGAGCGCATATGATGCTTTCAGAAGAGAAAACACGAATAACGTGAAGCGTAAGAGCCTGCAACTTCTTCGATTCTTGAAGTCAACGGATTCTGAGCCTCTTTCTGCTCACATAATATTATTATTCCACTGATATGCCCAGTAGGTTCTTCCATAAATAATTTGCTCTCTCTGGACATGGTGATAATTTAGGTAGTTTTTTATTTGATGCAAGTTTATCACTTTCATATCAAAATGTGTGCCGTCTGAATAAATGTTTATTTAACGTTTTCGGCCCATAAATACTTTTATATTGTGCAGCCTAATGTGTATAAAACATCCCAACATCGTGAACTGTCACATTATTGCTTTTTAGTGCCTCTTTAAAATAATACAATATCCGTATTCGTTGTTTTGATGACTATACTTTTAAATTACTGTTTATAAAGAACTAATCTTCTTGAAGATTGAATATTCATGTGATTCTATGCTTTTACAATAAGAAATAAATACCGCTTCAAACGCTTTAAAAACGATTAATTTTCTTCGGAGAATCAAACTCAATCAAAATGATTAAGCCATTTTTTATTCTTCCGTGTTTATATTGTTTTTATCGATTGTCACGTTCACCATGTTCGACAAGCCTAGCCAACAATGTGACTATGCAGTGATAATCGATTATCAAATACGAATATCACATACATGCATGTTCAAAGCGTTGGTAGCTCAGTGGTCTGAGTTCCTGAGCGTAAACCTGGAGACCCGATTCTCTGTCGGGGTCAGAAATATTGTTCTGAATAATTTAAATCATTGGGCTAATCTATGGCCATGATAGTAGGCTTTCCCCTACTTGGACTCGGGTTCGATCCACAGTCATAATCCATGAGGAATTTGTGGCAAACAGGAATGGGCAGTAATTAAATACTTGTATTTGAAATACTCGTTTTAAATCCTTTTTTATTTGAATAACCGTATTTTTTTGGTTTTGGGGCATGCATTTTAGAGATGTATTTAAATAAATTTTTAAAATGCATGTTCAAAAAACTCAAAAATACAGTTATTCAAATACAAAATGTATTTGAAGAAAGTATTTCAAATACAAGTAATTAAATACTGACCAACCCTGGTGGTAAACTAAGCGATTCCTCGGCCGGTTTTTCATGTTTTGACATTTCTGAAAGGTCACTTCCTTGGGGGCCTCGTAGATGCCTGTGGTGCTCACAGTTCGCTGAGCAACGGATAGCGCGGCCTCCAGAGGTCATCGCAGGTGCCTCGCGTCGCTCGTTCGCATTCCGGAGACTGCACTACGTCGGCGCCGGTCGAAGCAGTTAATTAATCGTATCTGGGACAAAACTTGGGTCGAAAGAGAAGAAACGGCGTGCCTGGGAGACAGAGCCGCACGGCGTGGGGGGGGGGCAGCGGGGACGGCGCGGACGGAGGCGGAACTGAGGACTGCGTCCATCCGATTGTCATTTTTCACTGTCGCCCCCCTCGCCCCCGCGTCCCGCTCCGCCCGCTAATGCCCCGGGTAATGGAAATTTGAATTAACAAACGGCTGGCGGGGGCGGCGGCAGCGGCGGCTGCACCAGCAGCGGCCGGAGGCGGAACCGGGAGACGCAAAGCGCTGGGGCGGCCGTCGGCCTGCAACCGGAGAGCGTGCACCTCGTTACCATCCGCTCCGCTGACTAGGTTAGCAGCTCTGGGACCGGCGTACTTCCAGAGTTAGTTACTGTCCATAGACCCTGAAGGTCACAAGACTCCCCGTTTTCATGGAACTAGCGGACACGGACATGGTCGGTTTCAGAGCGCCGGATAACATCGTTTTCACACCCAAAAAATTTAACACATTTATATTCTACGTAAGTTCGCATGGCCCGCAAAATTTGCACTAATTCCAGTACCAAAACATATTTATTCAATTTTAAATATCTGTGAACAGAATGAAGGATCTTTAATTTTAGCAAAATTGTTCACTCTCTGTAACAAAATGAGTTTTAGAAAAAAATGTCTCATTACGTTATTTTAAAATGTCACCACAGTATCCGATAAAAGATTTATTGAATGAAATATGGTGTAATAATGAAAACGCGATGTTAATAGAAATGAAAATTAGTGAAAATTCAAACATGTATTCACAAATGTGAATAAAGTTATCAAAGTTCAAAAACAGACATTAGAATAAAGTGAAGTCGTCTTCCGCGGCCAGAGTAATGTAAAAGATCTTGGCTGTCCGGGTGACGCCGCGTCCAAGGCTGTGTTGCCGACGTTTTTGGACAAGATGGTCGAAACGTCGGCAACACAGCCTTCGACGCGGCGTCCCCGGACAGCCAAGATTACTAGAATGTGTTTGGTTAACGATTTCTCTTACGATATGCATTTATTTAAAAGTATTTACGATATTTTTGGTGATAGTATATCACCTAAATAACAAAACCTAAAGACCAAAGTAAGTTATTAACCTTTTTGAATGTTCTTCAAAGAGAAGTAAAGAAAAATCGCTGATGTGAGAACTGTATAAGTATTTATCTGATTTATGAATTTAATAAATAGTTTAACGGTGTTTAAAAATGTCCTTCTTCATTCGATAAACATAAATAACTCCTACTGAATCCAAAAAAAATCTTCAGTTTTATGGTAATAGAAAATTACTGTTTTCTTAAAATTGTTTAAAAACAAATGTTCTCAATATTAAATCTCTATTCACGATCAAGATAAAGATAACACCTTTTTGCGAATAAAATAGCATTCATTATTTTTGTACTCGTCCGAATAAAGCTTTTAGCTGAAAAGGTTCCCATTTGAAGGACATCAAAACGGCCCAAAATTACAGTTGTCAATAGCAATGATGTGTCATGTAACACCACAGAGCAATTATGATCTGACCCTCCCTTAACACCCGGTTGCATGTCCCGACGAAACCGGAAACCCTGTTACGCTGCCTGAGCGCCAGAATTCTCTCCGAAACAGCTGCCGCATTCACCCAATTAGCAACTTCGGAAAATTTACCAGGAGTCGATCCTGGGGCCTTGCGCATCTCCAAGGAGTAAACTACCGCCTCACCCAGGGCGGTCATTAGCATAATTTGAAAAGAGGGTCTCGCGGGCGGGTGTACTGCGGGCGCAGCGGGCCGAGCGCGGGGCGATGGGGCGGCGGGGGGCGGCGGGCGACGGGGGCGGGGTGGTTGTGGGGGAGGCGCGCGGGCGGAGGCGGCGCGGTTATTTGTGGGCCTGCGCGCACCATAAAGCCCGAGGCGAATAAAAATTAGCGTCGCGGAGGCGCGCCGTTAGTCCTTCCATCGGCCGCGGGGGCGCCAGCACCGCGCCGCCGGTCCCCGCCGCCCGGGCAAAGCCTGAGTAATGCCGGGCTCTGCTGCTATGGTCCTCACACCGCCTCGCCACCGCCGCCGCCACCACCGCCACTCCAGCTCCGCAACCGCCGCCGCGCCCTCGCCATCGCCGCATTGTCTTCCCGACGCCTCCGCTCCACGCAGCCGCACGCCAGGCCATGCCAGGTCACACCAGGCCATGCCACACCATGCCACGCCACGCCACACCATGCCACGCCACGCCACACCATGCCACGCCACGCCACACCATGCCACGCCACACCCTGCCACGCCACGCCACACCATGCCACGCGACGCCTCACCATGCCACGTCACACCACACTATACCACGCCACGCCACACCACACTATACCACGCCACGCCGCACCATGCTACATCACGCCTCGCCACACCATGCCATGCCATGCCATGCCATGCCACGCCAGACCACATCTCGCCACACCCCGCCACAGCATTCCACGCCACGCCACGTCATGCTGCCCTTCCCGACTCGGTTCACCCTCCATGTTGTTTACGGAGCAAAATAAAGTCTTGTGTTCAGATCGTATCTGATAGCTGACAAGTAAACCCTGTAAATAATAGCTGTTTATTCTGTGAATACCGTTAAGTTTGAGAAATTGAATGACATGTATTTGGGGGATATTTGTATTACCTTAATTGGAATTAATGTGTGTCATGTTTAAATTTATTAATGTATCAAACTATAAAAACGTCGCGTTCTTCAGACTGAGAATAAATCATTTCTTTGCGTTTCTTTTTTGTCTACTCTGCGCTATAAGACGTGGATTTTAAAGCGTGGATTTTAAATAACTACCATTTCTCTTTAAAACATATATACTTTTATAATTTTTAATAAAATCAGAATTTTTGGTAGTGATATTCAAATAAAATTTAATAGTAGGTGTTTAACAAATTGTTATTCTTCGAATTGTTTCAAAATATACCTGGAAGTTGTGATTATTCTGCGAAGTACAAAATATATACATAGATATTTGTCTGGTTTGTTTTAAATTACAAATTTTCTGCTACGCTAACAGTTAAAATTACATTTTAAGAGGTATATTTAAGTTCTACAAAATAAAAATTCACATCTAGCGATGGCAGCATTCAACAGTAATTTATTTGAACATAATCATTATTATAACGAACTCAAAAAGTACAGGAAATATTCACTTTTTGAGATGTAATGTCTTACAAATCCGTGTTTTCTTTAATTAGGAACTCATTCAACGTTAACACTGTTTCATGAACCAACAGTGAAATTTCAAATGTCTACAAAAACTAAGACGACACACGCTTCCCATGCGCCCAACTTTTTTCCCACATTCCGCAGTTCATGAGAAACGTAGGCGAATGAATGTTTATTTCTCATTTCTCATTCATCCACGACCCATTTTTCGACGTTCAGCGGATAACCACAATTTCTCTTTGGATGAAATTATTTTATCCCAACTTACCTTAATTTCACTAGAGCTCGTCCACCCCGTAATCAACTCTAAAGACGCCTTATTAGTAGACAAAGTTAGTACGTTCCAACCAAAGTTTTTGCAGACGATGCAACAATGAAAGGAACTTTTTTTCTGATGCCCATTCTTATCATTATTAATTATTAATATCCCATTACACAAAATCTCAAGCCACTAAAAAGTTTAATTTTAGTGGTTTTACTACATTGTTAAAAATTAAATTAAAATGTGTTTCGATTTATAAGAAGACCGAAGTTTCATGTGTAGTGCGAATATGATGAATAGTGATTAGTAGGAAATTCACTACTCTGGGGTTGTATCCAATTGTAGTTTAAATAATAATTATTCTTTAAATGTAATATATTACCCTACCCCAGTTCATACAGACGATGACATCTGTGTGAAGTTTCTAACACTGATACAGTAATGATCCGAAGCACAAATAGCCGCCCAGTCGTCCTGTGAGGGCTTCGTCCGCCATCTCCTGCGTGGCGTCGGCGCGGTCACGTAGGCCAAAGCGCCGCCACGCGCTGCGCCGTGTGAAGTCGACGCGGCGCGAGGGCGCGCCCCACGCGGAAGGGGACTGCGCAGCGCCGCCTCCGCCTCCGCCGCCGCCTCCGCGGCCGCTCGTTTTCCCCGGAGCCCCGGGGGCGCAGGCGGCGCGGGGGCGGGGCGGCGCGGGGCGGGGGCCGAGGTCGAGCTGCGCTTCCCCTCGCAGCCCCACTAGCCCAGTGCTCCCCTGCGCCCCCACCGCCGCACGCTCGCTTCGCCGCCCCGCTGGCCCACATCACGCGTCGGAGGGGAGCGCGGTGCGGCGCGAGGCCAGAGGCGCGAGACCAGAGGAGCGCGCGCGCGCGCAGCCTCCGCCGGTCGTTAGAGCCCCTGGAGGGGGAGCCTCGGGGATACACTGGATTCCCGCTGCACAAACATTTTACCATTCAGCTCCTTCCGCCGACCGGCCGGCCGGCTCGGTGGGCCGGCGACTTAGCTATCGATTTTCAAACTAGCGCAGATTACACTGGCAGAAAGAAAGGAGCAGAAAAAACTTGGGCGCGGCGGGCGGCAGGGCGGGGCGGGGCGGGAGTGTGGGCCCGAGGGCTGATGTAGCAGAATCCTGGCGGTAGCGGCGGTGGCAGCGCCAGTGCGCGCGACAGACGCGGGTGGGGGGCGTGGCCGGAAAAGAGTGCGGTATTGATGAGACCGGGGCGGGAGGCGCGAGGCGGGGACGGCCGGCGGCGAAGAGGGCGGGGACCGGGGCGGGGGAAGGACGAGTGGGCGGGCGCGGGGCGGAGCACGGACTGTCACAATCAGCCCGCGCGATGCCCACAACAAAAGCAACGGCGGCGGCAGGCTAAAGGGCTGAGGGCGCCGGGAGGGGGCGGGGCTCGAGGGCGGCGCTGGCGAGGCAGGAACGCTGCGGTCGGACGGGCTGGACGGGAAGAGCGAGAGGACGAGCCCGATTGGGACAAAGAAATAGACTGTCAGGTTGTAAGTGTCAGTTCGAAACATAAAGGCAAAGATCAACAACCAAACGTCAAACATTTTCCAAGTGTGGAGAGCTCGAATGTCCATCAGAATGAATCTTTTCTTCAGTAACAGACAATCGAGAATAATCAGAACACAATTCCTTCGAACTAGACGGTATTCCTTCAAACTAGTCGGTACTAGGTAGTAAATACTGGGTGTGAATTGACTTCTATACATCGCACAAAATATGAGTCGGGTATGCGAATTTATAAGATTTATTAAGAATACAGTAAAAAAAGAACTTTGGTAATAGTTTTGCTATTAATTTTCTAAATGATATTTCTCTCCAGAAAATATATACATAATATAAAAGACATATTCTTCTGGCTGAAAATTAAGTATTTTTACGTAAAAAATGTTGTGAACCGCCTAGCGTCATTAAGGGCACAGAAATATGACATGCATGCCTAAAGACGTCCCAAAATTGAAGATCATTTCCACAAAAGACAAAATGAAAAAAGTAAAAGAAATTAAATGAATATTATAGAAAATTTGAGAAATAGAAATACTTTGACTCCCACCATGCTGAAAAGAACGACCGTTCTTTTATTACCAACAGCTGCGGAGAACTATAGTTAGGAAGAAGGAAGTAGGCATAGTACGAGTGGGGTCGGAGAGGGCGGAAGTGTCCGGTGGACCGGTGACAAAGCAAGGAGCTGTAAAGGCCGATGCACTGACATCACACTGTAGATGAACAACGTACAAAGATATGGCAAATATGAGCAATAGATATACTTTGGCACACGCTTAGCCAAAAGCCCTTTCTTTCACCATCAGCTGTGGAGGTCCAGAGTTTGAAGGAGCAAATTGGCGTAGCACGGGTGCCGTGGTTGGGTAGGCTGAAGATGCCAAAGTACTGACACACAGTAGAAGTAAAATCCACGAATGTGAGAAATTTACTTTGGCATACGTCTAGCCAAAAGCCAGTTCTTTCACCATCAGCTGTGGCGGCCCAGAATTTGAAGGAGCAAATAGGCATGGCTCGGGCGCCGCGGTCAGTGAGGGTGGAAGGGTTGTGGACCGGTGACCGGGGAAGAGGGCTGATGAGGCCGAACCACTGACACACTATAAGAAAAATTCACGAATATGGAAAATATACTTTGGCATACGCCTAGCCAAAAGCCGCTTCTTTCACCATCAGGTGCGGAAGCTCAGAGTACGAAGGAGCAGTGGGCGTGGCAGGGACGGGCCGGAGACGCGCTGGCCGCCGGGGTCGTGGAGCGTGGGAGGGGGAGGAGGAGGAGGGGGAGGGGAGAGGTGGCGGCGCGCCCCATGTTCGGAGGCGTGTCGATCGCGTGGGTCGCGCTGCGCGGGGCCGTGTAGGGGGCGGCGGCGCGTGTACGTGCGGCCACAGGACACGCACGTGCGCTGGGGATTACGCGCGCGCGGCAGGAGGCGGCAGACCGGAGCAGGGGGCGGGGAGGGTGTGGACGGGAGCAGAGCGCCCCCTCACCCCCTTCCCCAACCCCCTGCGTTCAACGCCACACCCCCGTCGGATGCCTTTCAATCGCCTCGCTCTAGCCCCGCTTCTGTGGCAGTATTTTCGACGTTCTACTAAATATGCTCTGTTTTTTTTGTAATAACTCGGTTTGCGAATGAATGCGATTATAAAAATTCCGACCAGAGGCGAATTTTCATTCGGCCTGTGAGCGGCGTGTAGCGGCAACCGTTCGCCGTCCGCCGCGCACATCCGCTGGCGCGCGCGGGCGCAAAAGAGGGAAATGGAGATTAAATCCAACCCGGCGTGTTCTCGACTTCGCGGGAATTACAGGCCGTAATCTGAAAGCTTTCTGTGCGGGTCTTAAAATCAAAGCGAATTCTTCGACAACGATTTGATTTCGGAGTAATTGTACGCTGCCTGCTTCTTGGAAATAAATTTTATTTTGTGTCCTGTAAGCAGCGATTTGATGTCCTTTGTGTTTTGAGTGTTGCTTTTGATGGACGTAACATAAAGTATCGGAGGTCAGTTCAGACAATCGTCATTCAAAACAATGTGTCATTCAGAGTAAGATCCATTGAATTCAAATTTGATATATTTCACAACTACACTTTGAATATTTTTTAAAAATTTTAAAAATTACTTCCTGTATTCTTTAGAAATTTAGGATAAATACTAATATTTCAAAAAATAGAAAATTGAAATATTTAAGACGTTTTATTACATATAATTAAATAAAAATATTTAATTCCAATATTAAAATTACTGTAACAAAGATTTCCACCAGCACAGATAAATGTGTTGATATCGGTATCAGAAAGTAGAATTAAAATATTCTTTGAACCTATCCTCGCAATCCAGTATTTGACTTTTCTCTCACTTAATATCTAAGAATTGAACTTACATAATTTGTTTTAGAACATCTGAAGTATACAAATACATATAATTATCTCATAAATTCATCACTAATGGATGCATCATAATTTTTAACTCTCAGTGGTCCTTTGGAGTCGATTTGTGCCTAACTTTGTTTACTCACCATCGTAATTTAATCGTCTCTAAATTTTTATTTGACCTTTCAATCATTTTATTATTCTAAAAATATAAAACATTTTCTTTTGAGACACTAATAAAAACAGCAATAATGATAATAATAATTATTATACTTGTAATGAATGAAATGGAGTAGGCTTCACCTACAGCATCAGTGCATTTTCGTTGTCATTTTTACTGTCGAACATTTTACTGATATCGATATTTTTTTAAACACCGTTTGTCTGTCTGCGGACAAAACTAGTGCCTAAACTATTCGTAAGAATTTTGCCAAAATTTATTTTCTCCGGTCAATCTTTACTGACACTAAGCTCTGAGATTTTGAAAATATTCTTAAAATTTTTGGAGTACTTTACATCAATACGCTCGGACATTTTCGAACTTTTCTCTGAATTGGTCCAAATTTTAATTGACAAAATTGGTCATTTACATAGTCCAAATTTTATCTTTAAAAGTCATCTAAGAATCGAAAAATACTTTTAAATATACTTATGAAGACGGCGAAGGTCAGACTTTTACTATTAAATCTTAATATTTTGAAATTTGCTATAGTGAAATTTTTTTGTCTTTTTGGAGCAACTAAATGATTGAAGATACAGATTTTTACTTGAAATAAAACTTGTTCTCCACAATTTATCGTTAATTAAAGTCATGCTATTTTTTTATTTTGATAGTTTTCGCATTTTCTTGACAAAGTGTCATCAATATTAAAAGCAAGATTTTCTCATAAACGTCTCCAAATTTTTCTTCAAACCCTTTTACGGATGTAAGCGTAGACGCACTGAATAGCGTAACAAAAACGCCATTTTAATGTATTCCTTGGGTTTTTAAAAAATTACACAAATTTTTTAACATATCTCACCTCGTTAATATTGACATTAGGGGCGCTTTTATACATTATTGCGTTTGTCAGAATAAGTGTTTAAAATGATATCATATAAAGTTTTTCGAAACTTCAGAGATTTTCTGTGACAATTAGCTCAATATTGCGCATTTTCAAAACCGCTCAAACAAATTGTTCAATAAAATTTGCATGTAGGATCATGATCTATCTTTCATAATATTTCTAAAGTAATATTTCCACTCTACTACTAGGGGACCGAATAATAGGGAAAATCTTACAAAAGTATATTTTAGGCGCCTCCGATACGATGCAGCGGAGGAGGAGACGGTGATGCAAAATCAAACAGCCTGCAATAACCCATGCGATTTGGAAAGTAAATAGTACGAGAAAGTCTGTGCCGTGCTGTAGCACCACCAGTTTCTAAACTTGAAAGCTAATGTAATATAAAGACAGCCTTTCACCTCGTTCATAAGAAAGGTGTAATAAGTCAAGAATTAATTTCAATTTTGCAAAATGTCAGAAGTAATCTCTTTCAAACAAAAACCTCAATTGTGAACATATTGAAAACTAGGGGACAGATTTTATATTTATTAAAAAAATCATAAATGATTGACTCATTTGGGCGTAAATAATGCCATTTGACATTTTGGGCGAGATCGAATACTTTGTCTGTTTCGAAAGAGATGGAGTAGCTCTCTCTATTCCATATGATTTCAAGTACAGGAGCAAACGATAATAATAATTGACTCGTGCGTTTTGACATTTATCGTTCCTTTCGGGTAAACAGTGAAACGAAACTGCACTTTCCTAGGAATCGTAAAAGTGAGATACCATTATTTTATATATGAAAGCATCACTTTTGTCTCGGTTTGTGTTTACATTTGTGATGTAACTTCATATTTTCAGAAAAAGAATTACAGAAAAAATTTCTGGTAGTGGTATTACATTTCGTCAGTATCATGCTTTTATAACTTTTTTTACAAGTACTTCTATGTATTTTCTAACAAGTTACAAAATCCAGTTGAACGTTGTTAAAAAAACAATATTTTGAAAATATGTGCATTATATGTGTGGTTCAACCGGCCCTACAGAACTTGTAATTATTTTCATAGCAGCACACGTTGCTTGAATTGGAGTTTTCTACAATAATCTGTGTTTTAAAATGCGAAATTATTGTAAAAAATTGAACGAAGTAATATATTTTTACCATTTCGGAAACCCACAGTTAATTTAGGGTTATTTAATATTTTCAATAATTTATTATAAATAAAAATCATAATAGATTCCTCAATTCACCTTGTAATTACAATAGTTCATTTTTACGGGAAGGGTTGTGCCTGGTATTCTATTTTGGGTTATAGTCCTTACTAATTTATTTGTTTTCTTCCGAAAAAGTGATATTTCCAATTTTTATTTTTTCCTGGACTTCCGTAATATTGAAATATCATTTAGAAACATTGCCTTAAAGAATTGTCCAGCATCTCAGTATTTTCACTTTCCGGGTACATAACGAGGAAAATTAATTCATATTTTCCTTAAGAAACGAGACATTCGTTTACAAGAGCGTGTGAGGTCTGATTTAGACGGGGCAGTCGAAAGCACGGAGGAAATAGCCGTCGCACGGAGCTTATTCAAGCGAAAGAGAAGAGGATGAATTCTAGTTTATGAAACTTAATTTTAGTTGATACAACGTCACAAAAATAGCATTAACCCCGTTAATACCCGAATTAATTTTTATGATGCTCGTTGTCGTCTGCCCATGCGCTCTGGTATTATATTCGAGCTTTCTGGTGGCATCGTTTTGCAATGTATATTACAGAATTGTTGATATTTTGCTGTGTTATTCTACTAGAGCTCCCCAATGCGTCAACCGTTGATTCATTAGTAATATTTTTGTAAAAAAAGTAATAAAAGCGTTTGTCTTAGCTGCGTATTCAACTGGATTAACTTCCTTGCAGACGAATCATCGTTTGATTTACATCAGCCTCTCTTTCCATCTCCGCCATACACGAACCTACAGCGGCAAAGTGAGGCTTTGTAAAAAGATAAAAATCGTCACAAGTTATAAATACGCTTGTTTATTACAGCAGCATTAGTAAAATTATTTTAAAGAAGGCTGACTATACATGGATGATAGTAATTAACGAAACGAGTGTATAAAGTTGTGTATAATTGCATGAATGGTATGAATGTGTATAATTGTATGAATGGTTCAAGAAGAGCGACGACAGGAGCGAGAACGATAGTTTTCTTACATACCATGAGTGCAATTAAACTCATTTATACACATGTTACGTTCATTATATTTTCGTTTCCATATACGATTAATTTAAATTTTTAAAATATTTAATGGTATCTTTTCCACCTGAGGTATGCATTTTATGACGTAGTATTGCTTCTGAAAAAGATTTTTTTAATGGGCCTTGCATTGATTTTTGTTTCCGCGAAATATTTGCGAATTGTAGGTTCTACACATATTGCGGATAAAATATTAGAAGCTGACCCAGGCAAGAAAACATTACTTCCCACGAAAAGTAAAAACGGGTATGAGAGAGAATACATGTATAAATATTTGGGGAAAACTAGTTCCATCTGACACAGTTGTGTTACATCGTTCTTTTCAGAACTGGTAAACACCACTCACGTCTACATTTTTTACATTCGTAACCCTAAGACCAAATGTTTTACATGTAAAACATTTAATTTATTCACGTTAAATATTTTATGTTGTTCCATAAGTCAGCTAGCTTAATGTTTACTTCCCAATTTAGTTTTATTCACTCGTGTATATGTAGTTGTAGATACCTAATATGTTGTGAAGATTTTTGTCCATGTTTTATGGCCGACTGCAAATACTTGGTTATATTTTCTTAATTACACGATTTGGCTACGTTTCTGAATTCTTATTGGTTGGTATGACGGTTTAATTGCACGTTTGAATTTTAATTGCATAACTATTGCTATTAACATAGGTAATCAACAATTTTTCATGAAATTAACGAGCATATTTAGTAAACTAATCGAAAAAAGATCATAACATAACTCAATTCGTCACTTATCATTTTATTTATTATTTTGTAGTCAAAGCACATTTTAGCGCATCATCTTATTTATTATTTATACTCGTTTAATGTGATTATTTATCACTCATCTCGAGAAGCCCGTCATCTCGATTTCTTTCATTACGGAATGCTTCAAAGTCCCGCCGCAGTGCCAGGGGCAACATAGGGATCGAAGCTCGCTTTCCGCACAACGCGCGTGTATAACGGGTTGCCTAGCCAGCGTCAATCGGCCCCGTGCGTGTTGTTCTCCTATCAGCCGTGGGAGGACACGAGGCCGATGGTCGCTGAGCGGCAGTTCACCGCAGCTCACTGACTTGCTCGAGGCGTAACGATGACCAATTGTTCACCGCGCGTGGAAATAAGCGTTAGATGGGCAGATAGGCGTAGCCGTAGCGACTACTCTCCCTCTGCATCCGCGGATTGTGCTGCTTCAATTCCAGTGTACATATGACTAACTGGGGCTAATAATTTATGCAAATTGGAAGTGTAGCATATTACGCGGTCACAAAGGGACTTTGGCCTGGGCGAATAATGGGGCTTTAATTATGGAGGAATGTAACAAATAACATCCTTAAACTCGAGTCCTGTGGCGCGTTATGTAGAGATGTCCCAGAGAATAACGACTAAAATATGAGATTCCATCACTGGTAATCAATGCGATCCGCGCTTTACTCTTTTAAAATTAACCTCCGTGGAAAACATACAAACGCATTTGTGTCGTTTCGTGTTAAATCAGAATTATTGTTGGAGTATCCATGCATCATCGTTTAAAAACCCTATAGCGCAGAAGTACCGTGCAGGATTTCAAATCTTGGCATAACGGTGGTGGCAGACTTGCCAAATAGCAAAGGCTTTGAGTTTGAATAAATGTGCTTGTCCCAGTTAAGCTAATGCACCAGTTACGTAACTATGCTTTCAGAGAGATCCCTAATCAGACCAAACTTCTCGCAGAACTTGCAGATTCTCATGGAATCACGAACGTTTTTAAAGTACGTGAGCGGAAAACACTATCTGACTAGGAATATCTGCAGTTTCTTATCGACGAGAGAAGACTACCGGCACACGGTTTTTGCAGATGTTGCTCCGGTCGATGCATGCGAAGCGCTGCAAGGAATTTTTATTTATCGAAACTCCACACGCCCGGCGCGCAAGATTAGTCAATGAGATATGTGGCATTTTTCGCGTCCGGTTCAAAAATCGTGCGCAAACACGGACCGTCCGCGCGACGGGGAGGGTGGGATGGAACGACAACACACAGCAGCAGCCCGCGTCCAAAGCCCAGCTTTCGCTTGTTCCGCAGTGTTTCAAAACGACAAACAAAAAAGCGGCGGGCAGGGACGGGTGGCAGCGGCTGGCGAGGCGGGGCGGGGCGGGGAGGGGGTTGGGCGGGGTTCGGCGGGGAGGGGTGGGGCGGGGTTGGGCGAGCGGCGCTGCGGCGCGTTTTCGCCTCGTTGTCCGTTTGGCGGCGCGCTGCGTCGCTGCATTCCTGGAGCGCGACGCTTGCGTCTCTCCATTTCGGCCCGCAATGAGCCCGAAATAATTTCCCGAGCTGGTCGGCCCTCCCTGCAGCGGAGCGGGCAGCGCGGGGCGCGAGAAAGGGGGGCGGTGAGCGAGGGGATGAGAAGAGTGGAGTCGCGAAACGCCTGTCCACGGCCAACGCGATGCGCCACTTTGGTATTTTCACTTGGCTGGATGGTCCCATGAAAAGGATTTGCCCATGGTGTTTGGAAATAGATGTGCTTTTAAAACATGTGCCTGCGAGTGTATTTCGACGGCTAAACGTCTAGTTCATAAATCTTGGTGACCTATTTTACACCAACAAAATGTATGTTCGATGGTTCATGGTTAAATTGTAATGTTTGAAATAACAAAACTTACGTCCAAGTTTTCGTTACTAAACAATTCTAAATACCTTCGAAATTCAATTAATTCCACAAATTTAATGAGTTCTGTAAATAAAACAAATATGTGATTATCAATCGTTGAGTTGTTATTCTGATTTTTTATAATTGAATTTATAAAATAAAACATGTAAGCACGATAATGTATGTTTATTGTAAAAATAGTTTATAAAAATTAAGTGTATCTTTGTTATTAACATATCATGTGGGGATACGTATCGTCATATTACTTAAAGTAAATATAACATTATCAGTATTAATTTAATGACATGGAATATTACAAAGGCAGACTTACACACATTTTCTTCGACAATGTCATCCTCTTTGTTTTGTTACAATTAAATTGTGTATATCACTTTAGTTTTAACAATGACAATTACAAATATACCATCATGTTTATTTCCAAAAGAGTGAGATTAGCCGTACTAAGTGTCCCCACAACTTATATTCATATCAGTTTGAAGACCGCTCTAAATTATGTTTTGTAGGTGTCTAACATGAAATACCAAGATGTTCTTATAGATTTATCTCTTTCCTGAATAGTCTACCAAGTATTTTACAGCTCTGTTGCGGTGTCACGGATGGTTCCATCAGGGGATTTCCATTATTCATAACTGTGCCCGATGCCGCTTAATACTGGGAGCCTTATGGGAGAAGGTTTTAACAACACTGCGTGGAAACGGCCAGTACTTTCCGATGGAGTTTCATAACCAACATAAGCCCTGTTGGGTGTAGTGATGTGGTAATTTTGCACAACAAAGTTGCAAAATGTCCGGTATGAATATCGTATCTCAGTAGTAGCTACTACAAGTTGGTTGCAAATAGTCTTCAGAGTTCAGAAGCGTTCTCACACTGAACACGTTTGTTTTCCGTGTAAGGTGAGATACCTCACACATCTGTTTTCTACACCCGCAAAACGATGTCAATTTGTAATATTGTTAGAAAATAATTGTTTGTATAACTCACTATTTGTCTTGAGACGGGTACTGTATTTTCTCGTCAAGTCTGAAACGTTTATAAATATTACGTGCTGAGATATAAACAACTATAATAGATGGATTATGATACGCGAAATCGTATGTGTTATCTGAACTAGTCTCAACCCAAATGTTATCCATCACGAATGATTCTCGTCGTTCAGCAAACGAAAAATTAATTCCAATATTTTCTTGAACAAATATTGAAAATATAACAATGAAATAGTGTTTTAAAACAATAGTACTATGGCAGTTATATCCAACTTTTGTGAAAAAACTTTTAAACTACTAAAATTTTAGAAAATGGAACTAGATAGAATGTTCTTATCTAAAGCAATTTAGAAAATTTGGGGGGAAATACAAACTGATTTAAAAAGATTTTAACGTGCATAAGATAAGCGTAAAATTTATGTTATTTTTAAAGTTGTCTAGGTCACCTCGACAGGAGAATAAAACAGTGACTTCTGGTTATGAATATATATATATATATATATATATATATATATATATATATATATATATATATATATATATATAGTTAATTCGGAAGTAGTCGAGACTCTATTGACTGAGTAAGGAAATAATAATAAGTGCTTTAACTTATTAAGTAATTCTCCATTCAATACTGTTAAGATTTTTTATCAATACAATTACCTTTTTATTTTGTTAACAAACCCTGTTTCTTTCGAATGTCGATCAACTAAGCGGCTTCCATAACATATGGGCTGATAATGAGCTACTGATGCATGTGTCACATGTATTTATCAACGTTCTCTTGGTTAAATAAAATGCAGCGAAATTAATTGAATTGGCACATTTGCGAACATGCCAGAAAATATTCTGACACAATTCATATCTGTGTACTCCAATACTACAAAATGTAAACTGTTATTTCGTTACTAAAAAATATATGGATGATTGTTTGATGGAAGAAAAACCTAGTTTTCTTTTCTCAACCCTTAGCATTTCTGCAGAAACTCTGGTTCACAAGTAATTCGAAAGGAAAACATTTCTCAAAATTCATTCATTGTTGCTAAAATAGGCGAGATTTTAGAGTTATGGTTTACTTGATGAAGTGATAAAGAAAAATACTGTAATATCCTAAAGTATCATCTTGTAAATTATATCAATTATGTGTATTGTTTGTAAAATTTGAATTACATATGACTGCGTTGTTACACATAGATCTGCATAGATACACGGATACCTGCGCAAATATTTGCGCAATTCGTCTCAAAATTGATTAGAAAGTTTTCCCTTAGTGTCTTCTCGTGTGTCGACAGTTTTACAAACTCTCTAATCGGAAGAACGTATTTACACATAGAGCCATTTTCCACCTATTTCATCGTTTACAATAGCCATTTGAGGATCAACTATTCAAAACGCATATTGTTCACTGGTAGAAAAAAATTGCGATTGAAATGAATTTATATCGTTTTTAATACGCTCTACACGCTGACGCTTTCAGATGTTTTTAAAACGCTTTTAATTTAACGTGTTAAAATGCATTTTGAAGAAATCTGAAAGCAGGAGCGTCTAGAACGTATTAAAAACTGCACGATTTAATATCAATCTCCATTTTCCCACCCGTGAACAATATGCGTTTTGATTAGTTGCTCCTCATTTCAGGACCACCCCAATATCCATCACCGCTGCCAATGTCACTGCTTGAAAATAGAGTCATTGCCACCACCGCCGTCATCGTCGTCACCGTCGCCGTCACCGTTACCTCCGCCGTCACCCCCATCTGTCCGCGCCACCGGAGCCGCATCTCGCGATTTCATTTCCGGGGCTGTGCACCCACGGCTCCCCGGCGGCCCCAGATTCGATCTGGCGGCCAGACGGACGGCCGCGGAGGGCTCGTCCCGCCCCCGCCCCCCCTGCCCCGCCACCGCCACCGCCATCGCAGAGCCATGAAGGTTTAAACACCTGTCGCCCTGCTCAAGAGCCACTGCCGGAGCCAAGTTGGCGGAATATTCGCCTCTAAAGGGCGGCCGCGCGCGGGGAAACCTCTAGAAATTGAACTAAATAGGCGGTAAGGAAATTAATATCGTGAGCATACCGTAGATCCGGCTGAACATTCGTAGAAGGATTACTAAGGCAACTTAACAGATTAGGTAGATTACTGACTTCATGTTAGATGGAATACTAGGCTGTAACGTAGTATTTTTATGAAGATACTTAGAGATATCAGTTATTCGAAACTAACTTGAATTTTACCACCAATTACTGTATATTACGCTGATGAAATAAATAAGTTATACTAAACGTTATGAAGTGTTCTGGATTAATAAAATATTTTAATATCTAGTGTGGTACGACCGAAAAAACGAAGTAAACGTTTTCATCTTAGCACGATATAAGTATTTTGCATTACGCAAAGTCTGGCTCCTTAGCTGGCATCAATGACCGATGTTTATGTGTATAGTTCATAACGAGTATTCTTTTTGATACCTCACGAGTAAACGTGTTCTCTGTTTCTTTGTTCATCCTTCGCACACAATGCTGAGAGTAGTTAACGTTGAAAGCTCTGTACACAATGATAAAGTTCCCCCAGAATATTTCCTTTTGCTATCAGAAGGTCTCCAGGATCTCGCGTACAGTCAATATGAGCATTCCCGTCGTGACTGTGGTCTGCTTGTGTTGCTCTCTCTCACCCTGTTGTCACTATTTGCGGTCTCTTTGAGCGACGGTGCATACATTCCTGTGCATCTTCCGTCCTCCGCGTTTGTCAGAGAAAGACAATTTCTTGCTTCAAAATACTGCTTATTTTCCGTATTTCTTTATTTATCAAATTGTTAATCTTTGTTTCATACCTAGAAAAAGAATATCCTTCACATGACTGGTATGACGCTAATGACTGAGATGGCTTAATTATTTATATGTTTTATAATCTTTTTAAATTTCTCATAAAGCTGTTTGTTAAGCTGATTTCTAAACAATAATCATTGTTTTGACATCCACATTTTAACAATATTATTTGAAATAAATTATGTGAAATAAAAAGTAGAATAACACAAAGTATCAAAAGTTTAATAAAATTTTAATGATTCTAATAATTTCTAATAATAATATTAATCTTTATTGTTTCTTAATTTTTTTATTTTTGTAATTATTATTATTATTATTATTATTATTATTATTATTATTATTATTATTATTATTATTATTATTATTATTATTATTATTATTAATATTATTTTTTCATCACTTCTGTTATTATCATATCACACTACGTTATTGTTTTTTTACTAAAGCCATTGCCTCCTCCAACCTCGCAGTCATTCATCATCCCACTGTAGCTTCTTCGACCCCGAGTTTCACCCGTTCAAACCTGCCTACCCAAGCGGGTTCCCGTCTTTTATTTTAAGAAAAGTCACCACAGTGGCCCCCGCCCTCCCACCTCCTCGGCCAGTCGCCGCGCCGCCCACGTCCCCGTGCGTCGCCTCCCCGCTCCCCGCCTCCCCGTCGCGCGCGCCCCGCCGCTGCTGCGCCCCGAGGGCGGTGCGTGTATCGACCAGGGCACCCTCGCCCGCGCCCGCAAACAGAGAGGTGTCGGGCGTCTCGGCGTCGCCCGTGCCGTGAGTTATGTCCCGCGGGAGAGGCGAAGATTACGGTGGCGGCCCGCCAAGCGCCGCCCCGCCCCCCGGCGTCCCCGCCCCCGGCGTCCCCGCCCCCGGCGTCCCCGCCCCCGGTGGCCCCGCCCCCCGGAGTCCCCGTCCCCCGGCGTCCCCGCCCCCGGAGTCCCCGCCCCCCGGCGTCCCCGCCCCCGGTGGCCCCGCCCCCCGGCGTCCCCGCCCCCGGTGGCCCCGCCCCCCGGAGTCCCCGCCCCCCGGCGTCCCCGCCCCCCGGAGTCCCCGCTCCCATTGCGCTCGCCCCCACGCGCGCTCGCGACCCCAGCGCGCGGCGGCGGCGGCGGCGGCGGCGGCGGCGGCGGCGGCGGGTTATGAATTGGGCGCGGCGTCCGAGAAAGAGCGACGGCGAAAGAGGCATTCTCAAATCGGTTCTCGACTCCACCCTTGCTCCTCTCCCACGTCTAGATTCTTATCTCTTCGTCTCACAGTTTCCCCATATCCAAAAGGAGTGTCATTTTTATTGCTCTACTCTTCTACGCCCTTCTTGTCTTCGATCTAGATGTATATATACACTCTCTCTCTCTCCCTCTCTTTCTTTCTCTCTCCCCTCTTTCTGCTTCTCCCTGTTCTCTCTCCTTCCCTCCCTGCCTCTGTCTTTCTCCTCTGTTGTTCTTCTCTCTCTCTGTCTTTCTTACTGTTCGTATTTCCATTTTTCATTCTCCTGGACACTTGGACTGTCATTACGTTTCATGTACATTCACTGCAATATAGAAATTTATTCACTTTATTTAACAGCTTCCGAAGACAGCGTAATCCATTGAAAAACCTAATAAGTCATTCCTATTTCCCGAACTCTCATTCGCGGGTAAGCTCTTCACAAATTACACTTTACTCTTGTGCTAAGCCAAATTATCTAAATCACTGATTCGGTTTGAAATTCTACTCTTTCATTTTCACTCGTGTAAATCTTAACTTTTAATTTCACTTCTTCTGATTTCCCTTGAAAGAACCTCAACACATCTGGTACATTGGCACTCTCACTACTTCACACGGTCCCTAATCTCTTTTCTGGACTGCTTCGTCGCGCATTCTTTCGCGACCGTCTCTCCGTGTTTCTGCTCGGTTCCCAACCCCATTTCCTCGCCCTACCCTCACAAAAGAGCGCAGCGAAGAGAAAGCGGGAAAGAGAGCGGGGAGATAACCCCGGGTAATGAAACCGCGAATTGGGCAGCGTTGTGTCGCCCGCCGCGACGTCCCGCCGCCGGAAGAGTTGTTTAGCCGGCTGCGGGCGCTCCGCAGCACGGGATGGGGGTTCGAGGATGGTGCAGGGTGGGAGAGGCAAACAGAGGAGCGGAGCGGAGCGGTGGAGGGGGGGTTGCGGGTGGAGATCTGCCCGTCAGACGCCGGGGGCAGCGCGGCATCCGTGCTCTCGCGGGCGCACGGGGGGGGGCGCCCGGGGCGACACGTGCACAAACCCGGCGAGTTAGCCCGAGTTATTTTCAGCGCAGGCGGCGACGGGGTGTAATCAAGTAAAGCGAGTTGCCGCCGCCGACTCCCGCGGCTGGCGGCGTCTCCTTAATTGACGTGCTGAGGGCCAAGTTTGCGGCGGCTGCGGTGGTATGTCGGCGGCCAGACCGCGGGCTGCGGTGGCGGCAACGGAGGCCGCGCCGCGCCGCCGGGTTACAGCCATCCCCGGCAGCGTTGGCGGTGGCACCGGGCCGTTCGGCCTTTGTCCAGAGCCGCCCTTTGATCCGGGGCCCGGCTATCTGAGCAGCGCGCAGATACCAAGTTCTGTCCGGCGCGCACTCATGCCGGAGCCGCCACATGTCGCGCGAAGGTCGCCGCGGGACGGCGGGCGTGGGGGGGTGGAGGGGGCGAAGCGTGGCGGGGCGGGGCGGGGTGGTCGGAGGAGGGAGGGCGGAGGTAACTCGGACGTTCGCAGGCGCGGCCGCCTTTGAGAGGTCCGAGGAGCAGATTCCGCGACCGCCCCCAGGCGAACGAGCGCCCCCCTCCGCTGCCCCCCTCCCCGTCCCGTCCGCCCGCCCCTGTCCGCTCCTTCGATCGCGGCCGCCTTCCCGTCCGCGCGCCTGCCCACCCGCCCGCCCGCCCGGCAAGCGCTTTCGGCACGGTCAAGGACCCGCCGGTCCAGATTCCCGGGCCTGACCAAGAGAAGAGATTAGGAGCGCTGCGCCGTTCTATCGGGTTGGATGCCCGATCGGAATTCGCGAACAGCGCTTTTTTATCTCACCCAGAACGCAATAACGGAGGGGATTGTGTTACTGCTTGACGTTGCTGTTTAACATGCAATTTTAAAGTCGCATTCAAGTGGTTATTTCAGAGGATCGGCTCACTTACTTCCACAAAACAATTGGATAGAATTTTAGCATTTCACGTCTGTTGATCTCTTAAATATTTAAAAGACGTTTGATGTTGCTGCGAATGGGTTACAACAGAAGTAGAATTACTTTCTTTCCTGTTTTAATAATTCTTACATGTTCTTACTACTCAATAATTTAAAAGTTGGTCCATGAGCCTGAGATACGTAATGAACTTATATTTTACTTCAATATTTATATTAAAAGCCGCAGTATTGTTGTTTTATTCATATTATACATTATTTTTATCGTTGACATAACTCTTCAACTCAGAATTGACCCTGGAAATTTCTAATTATTTAAAAACCTTATTTCTATTACGAGAACAATAGCTTTGTAAAAACATATTATAATTAATACACTGCATGTTTATTAACAAAACACAAAAGAAATTAGTTTATTTTAGATTTATAAATTTACTGTGTTTAATATAAGATGGCATAGCATACCTCTTCATATTTTAACATTTTCTTTACTGTGAAGAAGTTTACTTACAGAAAATTACCTTCCATAATATTTACATTCCAACTCTGCTTTATAAAGAAAAGTAAGCTTCTGTGAACTTATCTATGTGTATTAAAATGTAAAATTCATTCGACTGTAATAACTTACAACTGCATTAAAATCCATTTTTTTAAATGTCAATTTTTTAAACCAGATGACTGAACATGGCTAAACGGCGTAGCCGAAATCTCACGCAAACTACAATGTAGATAAATTAAATCACAAACATGTTCAAGTATAAATAAATCTGAATGACTAAAATGACTGAAGAGAAACTGTTTGTTTAAATTAATAGGCTATATACATTCATAAAAAGAAGAAAGAAATAACACAATTCTAATAAGTGAATAGATAGAATACATGTTATTTGTTTGTTTTCTATACATATTTTTCATAGAAGTATTAAATCAAATTATCACAATGAATATTTTTGTTCATGTTTTCATAAATAATACATTCCAAATTTTCTTTACTTGAAATGTATTTTCTAATAATAAATTCTCTAGGGAAACTCTACTTTGAATTATATCAATTATGCTACATATCAATTATGCTACTTATACATCATACTGTAAAATTATACTATATTCGAAAGAATAATGCACAATTTTTGAAAATATTACTCAAATAATGGTTGTGACATCAGGTAAAAACATTATTTTGAATATTTATATTTCGCCATTTTCTTTTACCGAAGTGAAGATAAAATCAACTACCAAGTGCGGTGAACTTCTACCTTATTTGTTTTTGAGGAGAAAAAAGAAGAAAGACGGAAAGTTTAGCGCGTGTGGTGACCCGGTTTTCAGGTAGGTCTTGGGCACGATGTTGGGAAGAAACAAGCGAACTCGGAACTCGTGGGCTGGAGAGGCGTATTGCAGGAGTCGCCTGTAGCCGGAGGGGAGAGCATTGACCGAGAGCGCGGCACTGAGCAAACACTTTCCCCTTCGCGCGGCGCGGGGCCGTGTAATAACACAAGCGCGCCCCTCGGCTTCACTGCAGTGGCCTCCATGGCGACACTCTGCCACCGCCGCTCCCGCAACCGCTCCACTTCCAGCGCCAGCTCCCCGTCCTTTGCTGCCCCTGCTAGCGCTCTCGCTTCGGTTGTCGCTCCCGTGCCAGCTCCCCGTCCTGTCTTGCCCCAGTTCGCGCTCTCGCTTCGGTTGTCGCTCACGTGCCAGTTCCCCGTCCTTTCCTTACCCCGTTCGCGCTCTCGCTTCGGTTGTCGCTCCCGTGCCAGCTCCCCGTCCTGTCTTGCCCCTGTTAGCGCTCTCGCTTTAGTTGTCGCACCAGTGCCAGCTCCCCGTCCGGTCCTGCCCCTGCTAGCGCTCTCGCTTCGGTTGTAGCTCCCATGCCAGCTCCCCGTCCGGTCCTGCCCCTGTTCGGTCTCTCACTTCGGCTGTCGCTCCCGTGCCAGCTCCCCGTCCGGTCCTGCCCCAGCTAGTGCTCTCGCTTCGGTTGTCGCTCCCGTGCCAGCTCCCCGTCCTGCCCTGCCCCTGTTAGCGCTCTCGCTTCGGTTGTCGCTCCCATGCCAGCTCCCCGTCCGGTCCTGCCCCAGCTAGTGCTCTCGCTTCGGTTGTCGCTCCCGTGCCAGCTCCCCGTCCTGCCCTGCCCCTGTTAGCGCTCTCGCTTCGGTTGTCGCTCCCATGCCAGCTCCCCGTCCGGTCCTGCCCCAGCTAGTGCTCTCGCTTCGGTTGTCGCTCCCGTGCCAGCTCCCCGTCCTGCCCTGCCCCTGTTAGCGCTCTCGCTTCGGTTGTCGCTCCCATGCCAGCTCCCCGTCCGGTCCTGCCCCAGCTAGTGCTCTCGCTTCGGTTGTCGCTCCCGTGCCAGCTCCCCGTCCTGCCCTGCCCCTGTTAGCGCTCTCGCTTTGGTTGCCGCTCCCATTCTCGCTCTCGCGTTCGTTCTCGTGTCGTCGGACTCTTACCACCGCCCTAGCTCCCCGTTCTAGCCCCTTTTCGCACACTTGCTTTGGTTCACGCTTCCGATGCCGCTTCCATTCTCGCTCTCGCTTTCGCTCTCGAGTCTCCGGACTCTCATCACCGCGCTAACTCCCCGTCCTATCCTGCCCTTGTTCGCGCTCTGGCTTCAGTTCCTGTTTCTGTTGCCGCTCTCTCTCGCGTTCGCTCGCGGACTCTCGTAACCGCGTCATCTCCCCGCCCTCCCCACCGTATTCCTCTATCACTATAACGGCCATCGACAGTAATGTTTTTCATGCTTTATACTTGTATTCCTTCGATATTTCATTCGTCTATGACTAACGTGTTTTGTCACGTTTTGCGATTACATTCCTCGCCCATTACTTGCTACATATACGTCCAATTCACTTGTCCATTCACAACTCCTTCCGGTTAAATTCCATCTATTAAATCCTCACTTGCTCCTCTCTTTCAATCTCATTCGCATTCGCTACCTGTAAGATATTATCCACCTCTCCGCATATCTTTTCACCCTACCCTACCTTCGTCATTTAATGCAAGTTTACATCACATGATCCACTGGACCGTCTCTGACCTCATTACAGCCTCCGTCTGCTTCATTACGCTTCCTTTCTTGTATTATACAGCTGAGAGTCATCTAATTTCAACTTACTATAACCTGGGTGCACAGTTGCTTGTCAGTTTCTTCATTTGTTCATTTCTTCATTACCCTCGCACTTCATGAATTTTCGTCAGAACTCACTACTCACTTTTACCATGATTCTTTTTCTTTCAAATTCCCTTCTTTTTACTTTTAGTGCGTCTTCATCTCTCTGGTCTTCTCTGCTCCAGCCTCGTCTGAAATTTTACAGACACTTTACTCTTTGGCTTCCCCTCCTTCCCCTTCTCTTATTTCACAGACTCTACTCAAAGTTTTAAAACCACCTGTCAAAATCAGAAAATTTATTCGTTGTGAAAACTTTTGTTCATTTTTCCTCAGTAGGAATAATGCGTCGGAGATCTTAAAATAGTGACAAATTCGAATCGATTTCGAAAGAAAAACTTTCCGCAGAGAAAAGAGCTATCAATGACTTTGAAGAATATTTGTAAGTTACTTCATTTTGTTTAAAAGGGATACTAATCATCCTTATAAAAGTCGATATCTCACTTTATTGAATTAGTTTTATATAAAATACGTTTTTACTCTCCCCCCAAAGATTATGTTTTAGTCAGACATAGATAGAGGTAAAGTACATTTCTTCCAATCCTTAATTCAGTTATGTCTCTTCCGTCTAATTTTATAATGGTGTGTTATTTGCTGCACTCAGCAGAATACAATATTGGCTTCCTAGTGTTGTCTCACACATTCACAGTAAGCTATCGGCCTTTCTTACCTTTTCGTGAAAAGTCTCCGTCATTCTCACTCTTCCTGACCCGGGAGGCAAACCAGAGGTCATTCTCTCATCGATTTCATCGGCATTGCATCTCCCAGCCGTCCACGTGTCACCTCCCCGCTGACCCGCCCCCTCCCCCTCCGTTCCACCGTTCACGCCCCGCCGCTCGCGCCTCACGCCCTGCCGCGCACGCCCTGTTGCTCCTCACCACGCACGCCACGCCACGCCACGCCACGCCACGCCGCCACAGCCCACCGCGCTCCTCACCCTCCGGCCCAGCTCAGCTGTCTGCTTCACCACAAAGCCTCCCCGCCGTCCCCGCCCGCCTCACCCTGTCATATCGCACCATGCCACACAATACCGCGCTCTGTCATTTCAGCCCACTGCCCTTTCCTCTCTACTCCGGCCAGGTGGCATTGTCTCCTTTTCCGTCACGGGTCTGTTCCGTCTCCTCACCCGCGCTCCTTCTCACGTGAGTGACTGCTGGTTTCGGACGTTTCCGCTATTTAGGACATTGGTCCCGTAAGCATACTGCAGGTTCAATCGCGAGAGGTCGCGGTGTACCCCGCTGAAATGTCAGATTTGGAGAATACCTAGGTGACGACTTGTGGAGTTTCCTCTCCTCAGATGTCTCTCCGAACGGAGCATCATCCCAGCCGGTAAAAGCTATTTTCTCCCGTCATGATGGTAATATAGTCCGTGTAAGAGTGAGTGTGTGAGGGATGATAGGGGACAAATATGAGAAAGAAATGATCGCACGCGGTTCTTGGTGTCTTTGGTCCTTAATTATGATACGTATGCGGCATTTCTCTGACATTAGGTAGATTGATTGATTGATTTTTCGTGTTTCCGGGCGCGTCAACTGCTGCGGTCATTAGACCCGTTAGTGTAGTGCATGTTTTTTTCTCGGGAGATGGCAGTGATCTTCCCCCGCTGGATGGCGAGATCCGGCACCGACCTACCGTCGGTTAGTGGGGTTTCCCCCTAACCAGGACTCTCCCACCAGCGAGGCACCGCCCCAGCCGGGACGAGCTCTAAGCGCCAAACCGGTCTCCCGGAATGTGGTAGTGTAGTGCCTGTTAGTGTAAGTGTGTGTGTAACGGGAGAGGATAGGACAAGGAAGAGGAAGGACAGATCGCGCGCGGTCCGTGGCCCGTTTGGTAGGGTACTGCCCCGGCATTCGCCTGGTGTTGATCGGAGAAACCACGGAAAACTACCGATCAGAGCAGCCGGCCGCTAGAATTCTCCTCCAGACAGCGACTGAATTCGGCTTAGCTGAAAAGCTAGTGTCGAAAAACCTGCCGCCATCAGGACTCGAACCTAGGACCTCCCGGTCAGAGGCGCTGCAGTGACATCAGTTGATGCACTGAGCTACCGCTCCCGGTAACATTAGGTAGAGAAACCATGCAACACTACCGATCAGAGCGGCCGACCGCTAGAATTCTCATCCAGACTGTGGTTGATTTCGACTCAGATACGTAGCTAACGTCGAAAATCCGCCACCGACCGGGCTCAAAATCTCGGACTTCCCAGTGAAAGATGCTGCATATACACGGAGGATGCCGCTGAGCTCTCGCAGCGAGTTTCCTTCCCCTGCCACCGCCATCGACCTGCAGCGCGCGGCGGAGGAGCGCGCGGGTGGCGCTGTCCCGCGGTGACGCATGGAGACGTGCGTCCCAAGAAGGGCTCGAGATTTATGCGGGCGGCGGCGGTAAGCTACGTCATAACTCTGCCGCGACGGCCGCTCCGCCGGCGCACCTGCCCCCTCCCCTCCCTTCCCGCCCCTCCCGTTTCCCTCCCCGCCCGCGCGCCACCGACAATTACGTCGATACGAGGCGGGGAGGAGCGGGCTCGAGAACTTGGCCTAGAGAGCGAGGGACGGATAGCACTGCCGAGTGTACAGGGTGAGCGTTTGAAAGAGACAGCGAGGGGACTTCTGAATGGAAACGAAGTAGAAGTGGTGGCTGAGACGCGGAGAAAGATGTGCAACGAGCACAACAGAGGAGAACGCCGAGTTTCATTTGCGAGACGGAACTGAGAGAGCTAAAGAGAACAGGACTGGTACATATGACAAGAGGACGAAAGAAATGAGGGCTTGAATAAGCAAAGAGCTGAGCCATGAAATATTTCAAGAAATACGTGATCGGAGGCCGAGTACGAAACTACAACTCACAAGAGGTTGATAAACAGTCCTACTAAGGTTAACACTAAGTAAAATACAAAGCAAACTTGAAATATACAAAGAAATATATTTTAATGGAGACAACCCGCAGAGAGGGATACAGTTATTTCTAAGAATGGAGTAAGAGAGTGGTGAAAATGTCTTCGGAGTAAATGAAACCGCACCGCACAGAGCTGAATCTGCAGCAAATCTAGGAAGGAAGAAGACTGATGAGCGGGTGGAGCAAACTGAAGATCACAGCGGGGAGCCGGGCACCCGACGAACACAAGAGCATCGGCTGTTGTGGTGGGACGGGTGGTGGATGGAGGCGGGAGAGAATGAGGATGACGCTGCGGGGCGCGATGCGGGCGTCATTCGATTGAACGCGTCTCCCCCAGCGTCAGCGCCGCCTCATCTGGTTCGGAGAACGCCGGAACCGGCGGCCTCAGCAGGGGGGGGGGGATGAGAGTGGAACAAATGCGCTGAGAAGCGGGGGCTTTCGGCGCCCGCCCCCGCTCACCCCGATGCACTTCCTGGGAAATGCAATGTTGCAGCTGAGCTCCTCTCGTGGTGATCGGTGACCGCGCTCGCTCGCCCGCCGTGTTGATTCTTGGAACCTCCACGGAGTTGAGCGTGGGAGTGAGGTGAGTTGTGGGAATGGGCGTGGTGTGGTCGGATCACGTGTTCTCGGAAGGTCTTGCGTGAAATATGATTTGCTTACCACTAAAAATTGAAGCGGAAGGTATATGCTCTCCTGTTTGCTCCAGTGAATTTAAAAAATAGTTATGTGGTTCCATGAATATTTTTTATTAAAAATTCTTTGCCACAAACTTTCAGGCAGTTGTTAGAGCTGCAGACGAAACTGGATAGTCCAAGCAGAATGAATATATATGTGCCAAGCCTTTTCAAATCTAATTCAGTGTTTCCTAATTTGCATGAAGTTAATTTAGCTGTAAAAATTATTTTAAACTCAAAATTGTTTTCGTAAAATACATAAAGTTTGTTGTACACAAAATCAGTAAAATTCTAAGAAAATCTTTTCATGTTGCATGTGATACAATGGGAACTAAGTACGTAATTAGAAATATATTTTTTTCATTTTTTTGTGAAATATTTCAAAATGAATTATTACCTTCAGTTCTATTTATTTTTCATCACTTTTAAATAACATTTTTGTACTAAAGGTTGCTTCATCTGATTGCTAAGAACTCTTCTAATATTTTTGTACATTTATTGTCGTTCATTCTTTTATTACGGTTAGGATCACAAAAGTGTTTAATAATGGTTAATAAGCAGGAAAAACAGATATGAGGGGAAACCGGATGGGGTAAAATCTTCACAAACCATCCCCTAAATTAGAAACGTCATTGCCCAGTCTTCTCCAATCTCCTAGCAATCCCGTTTCAGGCTGCTCAGTAGAGAGAGAGAGAGGGGGGGCAGACGAAAAGCCGCGTAACGACGTGCCCGCGTGGCGCATCTGATTCAGACCTAACCGACCAGATCAGCAGCGAGGGTTTGGCCGCTTTCGCAGTCCTCACACGCGCAGTGCGCCCACGCATCCTCACGCGCGGCGCGCGGCGGCCACGAAATGCCGCGCCTCCCGACTGCAAATCCGCATTCGACCCCGCCCCCGCCCCCGCCGCCGCCGCCAGCAATGTCGCCCTCTTTTGAACCGCCCCCGAACGCTGGGCGCAGTAAACGTTTTCCAATGGTGCGCTGAGCCGCGCGGATCCCGCCTTTATCTGGGTGTGGCGGCGGAGCAGACAGCGACGGCAGCGCCGGGCCGCCGGATACACGCGTGCAGCCCTCGACGGCCCACGCGCTTGCCCGCCCCGCGCCGCCCCGCGCCGCGCCCTGCGAATGCCCTGCGCCAAAGAGATTCTACTCGCTCACGTGGAGTAAAAAGAACTCACCTCCAATCTCTAAATCGCCTACAACCGGTGTAGTTTAGAAATCTTGTTCGGTCGTCTTCCCGTATTAGTAATGTTTTGCTGTTAGTTTACTCTCTTTGTATTTCCCCCCCTTAATGTAAGGGTGTTCGTTAATATAAATATACTACGAAAATATAACAAACTTTAGCTCGCTCCTACAAAAAATTATGTTATTTTCCTATTTAGCTCACTGCTGTGTTGTGAAGCATCTCACAGTAAATCATTAAGTATCACATTTTCTCTTAAACTTTCACCTTTCTTTCGTGAAATACACTTTTTTGGGTATTGAGACTTCTATATTTTATATTGAAGTTTTTTGTTGCCTTTTAATAGAAGATATTAATTTTTAATAAAAGACGCAATCTATCTATTTGTTATTCTTGTTTCTCAAATCCGCTTCTATTTTGATTCATTCTTATATCATCCACTTTCATTTCGTTAGATATGGTGTCACTAAGTATCCACATCTGTTCACAAAGAACTTTACACCTTGTTTTCTCTGCTTTTTCAGCAAAGTTTTCTTTGGTACTTTTCAACTCCATTTCCTTTCTTCTAAATCTTACCTGCAAAACAGAAAGTTTCTTTCTTAGGTGCGAACGTGATCGTGCACTGTTTATTGACATCAAAATCTTCGTCCATCCCAAACGTAACTTAACCCAAGCTGAAAGTCATCACCTTTTGTTTGGCGTCTAAGAACTTTCTAACATCTCTCATTCATATTTCAGAAATAATCTTCTTCAGTTATTGATTTTATTATACTCTCTTCTTCTAGACATTGCACGCTAATGTAACATGTATTTGTGTTATCACATACCGTCTCTTTTAAACCCCCACTACTGTAGAGTTAAAACCTTTTATCTATGCGAGATTATTTATCTCTCCATTTTCCATCCTATATTTCAAATCTCCTCGCGAATTCAGAGCAGATTAAAATCTACTTTGCTCTCGGAAGGTATTTATACTCTCTCTCTCTCTCTCTCTCTCTCTCTCTCTGTCTGTCTGTCTCTCCTCTCTCTTCCTCTCTCTCTCCCCTCTCTCTTTTCCTCTCTCTCTTCCTCTCCCTCTTCCTCTCCCTCTCTCTCTCTTCCTCTCTCTCCATCACTCACATACTCACACTCCCTTTTATGTACAGCGTACCCGCAATGACTAGTATTTGAAGCAACTATTTTTTTCGAAACTGACGTTCTTGGTTATTTTCTTACCAAAATAAATTATTTTTACCCCTCAAATATTCACTTTCTGCCATCACGTTTTTACTAGGCTCTCTCCTACTACCATCCTATTTTTCGAAAGAAATCATCTACCGCCTTCGCTCGTTTTGTGAGTCTCCATCCCCGATCGGTCGCTTCGTCTCGTTGCGACTTTCCCCAAAACCTGCGTCATCGCGTGCAAAAGTTTGCGCCGAGTGCGCCCCCTTTCGACGCCAGGCTTCTCCTCCGAGTGGCGGCGCCACCTCCGCCGCCTGCGCCCGAGACGCCGCGTCGCTTATCCCGCAACCCACTGGAACTTGCGGCGCTCTCTCTGGATTTGGGCATAATTTCGGGGGGAGGGAGTGGGGCGCGGCGGCGGGGCCGACAGGCTTCGCCCTGAGCTCCGAGCTCACCAGAGGGCGCGGGCGCGGGCGCGGCGCGGGGTCGTGGAGGCGCGGAGTGGTCTTCGCTTTGCTCTGAGTTTTGTTCGCCCGCGCTGCGCAACTTGGCGCCGATGGCGCGTTTGCGATGGCGAAGGCAGTGGTGGCGATGGCAAAGGCGGTGGCGAACACGGTGGCAAAGGCAGTGGCGAAGGCGATGGCGGTGGCGGTAGCGAAGGCGGTGGCGAAGGCGGTGGCGAAGGCGATGGTGAAACCGGGAGTGGTAGCTCAGTGCATCAACTGATGTCACGGCAGCGCCTCTGACCGGGAGGTCCTAGGTTCGATTCCTGACGGCGGCAGGATTTTTTGACACTAGATTTTCAGCTAGGTTGAATTCAGTCGCTGCCTGGAGGAGAATTCTAGCGGCCAGTTGCTCTGATCGGTAGCTTCCCGTGGTTTCTCCGATCAACACCAGTCGAATACCGGAGCAGTACCGTACCAAACGGGCCACCGACCGTGCGCGATCTGTCCTTCCTCTTCCTTGTTCTATCCTCTCCCCTTACACACACACTTACACTAACATGCACTATACCACCATATATTCCGGGAGACCGGTCGGGAGTTTAAAGTTTGTCCCGGCAGAGGCGGTGCCCCGCTGGTGGGAGAGTCCTGGTTAGGGAGAAACCTCGCTAGCCGACGGTAGGTCGGCGCCGGATCTCGCCATTCAGCGGGAGAAGATCACGCCATCTCCCGAGAACAAATATACACTACACTTACGGGACTAATGACCAAAGCCGTTGACGCGCCCGGAAACACGAAAAAATCAGTAAAAAAGCGATGGTGAAGGCGATACCGAAGGCGGTAGCGAAGACGATGGCGGTATCGAAGGCGGTGACGGCGGTAGCGAAGGCGATAGCTAAGACAACGGTGTCGAGGGCGGTGGCGATAGCTAAGGCGGTGGCGGTGGCAAAGGCGGTGGCGATGGTGGTAGCGAAGGCGCTGCGAAGGCGGTGGCGGTGGCGGTTTCGCTGGCGGCGGTGGCGGAGGCGGCGGTGGCGATGACATCGGCGGCGACCACTCTCCAACTCCGCTCGCGCAACGTGTGGTGTTTGCGTGGGCGGGGCAGCGGCGGGGAAGGGGCGGGGCGGAGGAGGAGACAAAGAACGCGGCCGAAGATAGCGTCTTTGGGTGCCTCCGCCGGCTGAGGGAGGGCGTGCGAGCGCGCAGGTGGAGTCCGAGAGAGTAAACACCTCAAACGGCCTTCGCTGTAGTGAACAACTTCGCTCTTTCGTGGTGCAGTTTGAGTTCGAATTGCTACATGGCAGAACACAGGAACTCGGCGAGCTTCACTTTCTCCTAGGTGAAATAGTCCCTTGTCACGTATACTAGAGATCTTAGGTTTCTGTAATGTACAAGAATAATTACAGTTGTAAAAATAAAATGTAAGCGACACATTTAGTTTCGATGTATATGATATATTTAATAGTGAATGTGTATCCTTCTAAGTCAAAATATATTTGAATTATCAGTTCAGTGTAATACGTTAAGGAGAGATACGCTTTGTACCATTTATATGAAAACAACAAAAATTCCCATAAGTGTGTTACTGCTAGTTAGAAATTTACCTTTCAGTCTTGGACTACACCTACTTGAAACGAAAGAAATGAAAGATGGCAGGGTACAGGGGAAAAGCAAAAACACATCAACCTGTAACGTATATTATGCTGCAACAGAATTTATCATCGTTCTTAGCTAGGAAACGATGCCCTTAAAAACAGAACTTTAGGTTCTTAAATGACATGTCTTAAGCCACAATCTACAAACTGAACGTTTTTCGACGGTTCCTCACTCCGAAACACGGGTTGTCAGAAACTTTCAAACTTACGTTCCAGGTCCCTGAGACTATAATCAACCACAAAAATAATTTCAATACTGAAATGTCTTAAAGATTGTGAAATTTTTTACAAAAATTTCAGTTTAATTTCTGGATTAACATGTGTCAGAATATGCGATGAACATATAAAGAGCATGCGGGTAACATGAGGATAACATGCGGAGAGCTTCTGAAAAATACGCTGGGATAGGTGGAGGGGAAAATGAGAAATGTGAACGAGGAAGCTTGTTGGAGAATGTCGAGGCGCGAGTTATGTTTCTTTAGCAGTATTTCGCAAGATAAATCCTTTTTGAACCTTCTATTACATTTATTTTGAAATTTAGCTGTTTAGGTATTTCTACTCAGTAGCATGGGAGGTCAGATAATTTCAAATACGTGTAAAATTAAATTGAATGAATACAGATATATGAACTTCAACGCTAAAATTAAAGCGGTTGTTTGATTTCCCATGCAATTTGATGTCAATGCTCAGAAATATTAAAATGTTTACTCACGCACAATGTCGGGATATTAATATTCGGTGGAGGGATTACCGTCCATTGATCTTTCTTAACTTTATTACTTCCTTAATTTGTCAATATATGTTTGTTTGTTTTCTTCATTATATTCACCGTTTATAGATATGTGCTTAACTGTATTACATTGTGAACTTAATTACAAAATTAAGTTTGATCCTTTCCAAAATATTGATTTAATATTCGATGAAGAACGTTGTCAAATTTATTGTATTATGTATTGTAAAATATCATTTCTGTAACCAAACAAGACTTGTCTAATATCTGTAACTACTACTAATAACCAAGATTTTGACGCATATATGCATAAATTATGAAAAAAATAAGTTTCATGAAATTTATTTTGTCTCATCAATTTTCCTTTTTAAAATATTCTTACATAATGCTCAATTTCAAGCAGTTATTTACTTCGATTTCAATGAGTTCAGTGAAAACTAAATTCAATTTTGGAAAGATGTTCTTGTTTAAGGACGTCTAAATTGTGAAATGTATAAATACTTAGTTATTACAAAAGTAATTTATGTAGCATGCTATTAATGAGGTTATTAAATAAATTTAACACAAAATTGTTGTTGAAAAACTTGTTTGTGCTTGCAAAGAAAAAGCAACCTTGTGAAGGTACTGTGCTAAAATTTGAATTTTAACTTTTCACATAAGTTTTTCGAAGTTTTTTATATATGCCTTAGGAGATTATTTATTAGCATTTAAGTTTTGTTGAGTTGGAATTTGTGAATTTTTAACTGAAATATTACGAGTATATTAATTCTACATTATTTATAATAATATAAAACTGAATCACATAAAACCACAGATTTGGTCTTGTTCATTATAGTTTTACATATATCTGAAGATTTATTTTCAAATTATTTTTCATTATAACTAATTAGTGTATTTCCTTGGATATTTTCTCATAATTGATCTTAATAAGAACATTTTTATTTAAAAACTGCCTAAAGATTTTCTTGAACACATTATATTTGTTTTTGCTCTAATAACAAAGAGTGGATTGTAGATAATGCATTAGATTAAGTTACATATTGTGCGTTAGTATACATTTGATTTCTGTATTTATTGTTTTAACAATCAATTCATCGAAATCATTTATAGACCTTAAAAATAGCCTTGATTTAAATGTCAGTAAATTATAAATTTAAAATGTTTGTGAAGGATTGTAGACGTATCAGTAATTATTTTTTTATAATTGTACTATACATTATTGCATTTCAGAACATAAAGCATTACTTTAATGTTATTGTCCCCAAATATTTATTTTTTATTCTTAATGCTCAGCATACCAATTCTTCCTGTAGAATAAATGCCGTGATGTCCGCCAAATGAGTAATGCCATAATTCGTGGCCTGTGAGTGCGAAGATAACGATGAAAAAGCTTATCAAATGTATGTTCTGACAACGAACAACGTTTCTACTCTTCAAAAATGGTTCATTTCACAGACAAATAAAGTACTGCACAGGTCCTTTATTCATTATGTTCTCTTTGAACGCAGCTGACATTTTACAATTCCCAAATGTTTTCGCGTCGCGGCAGGGTTTGGTCGATGCGCGCTGTCAACGCAGGGTTTTTGCTGCAGCTCTGCGTTGGAGCATTGGACGCGAAATTACATTTCATTCCTGAAATAAGGCCTAAAATGAAGGGCGAATAATAATTCAGTGCTTCGCAACCGACTGCCACAACCAAATGTATTACAGTCCTAACAAAATACACAGCTGTATAAAATTCCATTTCTCATTAACTTCACGATTAACATCTAAAATTAATATTACTATCATCCCAAAAACTAAAACTTCGTGTACTCTTCCATCTCGCGTTTGAATAATTATGTTTTCATTAATATTTTGCAGTCGAACTGAAATACTGTTTCAATTACATGGTTACTACAGGATCGTTTGTTCGGATCGTAGCGCACTCATACAGACAATAGCTACTGCATGCACCAGTTAAATATTCATGATTATGTCAGTCATAAAATGCATATACATGTAAATTTCGCGCGCCCGCAATTTTTCTATAAAAAGACTCGCCCCCAAAATAGAACGCGCCGCAAACTTTCACTCCCGGCGGGCTCAAAAACTTTCCAGCCCGCCGCCTTGCAACCACAGCAGTCGAGAATATTTGTCGGACATCTCCCGGCGGGAATCGCAGATTCACTCGGCACGAATTCGCCGACGCTGCAACACGGTAGGCCCCAGCGGCGCGCCACCTCCCCTCCACTCCAACTGCGCCGGCCCCGCCCCCGCCGCCGCGGCCCCCGCTCTCGCCGCGAGCCGCAACAGGTCGGCTGTCAGGGCCCGTCAGGCGGTAACCGGATCGGCTGGCTAATGTGATACACCGGCGCGTTTTTACCGCCCCGACGGCACGCTGCACGCTCGTCGTATCTGGGGCCTACGCCGCCGCCGCCGCCGTCCGGAGCGGAGTGGCGTCGCGGCGCTTCCCGAATCGATGAGGCAGCCTCCCTCTCTGTGCCGGTGGCGGCGGCGGCGGCGGCGGCGGCGGCAGAGGCGCGGTGGCGGTGGCGGCGGTGGCGGCAGAGGCGGCGGCGGCGGAGGCGGCGGTGGCGGCGGCGGCGGCGGCGGGAGCCTTGCAGGCGGACGAGCGGCGAGTGGAGAGTCGGGTTGCGCTCCGTTTATCACGTGAACCTGCAGAAGGCTGCAATCTCGGCTAATGTGCGGTCTAAACGGTCTGTGGTTTCTTTCTTAGCACTTACAGTACTGAATAATAATTGACTATTACTTTATTTGCGGATCGGTTTATTGCTGACGGCAGTCACAATTTTGCCGCAGCCGTGTAACGAGAAACGTCGATACTATGAAAACCAACAATGTTGTATCCCAAAACAAAAAGCTTAGAATTGCAAGTGAGTTCTGAATTTAATAACCTGTCTAATCATTTGGCATGAATGTAAATATATCGTGTTTCTATTCAGGAACGTGAATATGATTCATTGCATTTCAAGAAGTGCCGTAAAATGCAAGAATATGTAGTTGTTTTTTATACAACAGCTAAATTCTTTAAGTTATTTATATTTTCCTTTTTATGTGTATTGGTATCAATTTTAAAACCAGCGTTTTATATAATTTTGTATGTTGCAGAATATTAATTTTCTATGTCGTGAAGATGAAATAATATATTGTTTTATCTTCATTATTCCACCACCGGATATCATCGCATCGTAATAGCAGTACAAAATTAATCTAGCCTTAATTATTATTTAGGTTATTCTCACTTGCCAATAATATTCTTATATTCAAAATAATAGCTGATATACTTCTGGCCACAAAAACCACAAAAGAAAAAATCTGTTCCGTAATATGCGTCAAATGTTCAGAGATGAGTGAGCACCCCCGCATTGCATGTTTCACGGGCAGTCGGTTCGCGGCCTGCCATTGTTCGCGCCCCTTGCCCGCGCTCCGTCGCCGCCGCCAGTGAAAGCGCGAGAAACGGCTCGTCGCGGCAGATGCCCTTGACGGATCGTATCGCTGCCTGTGCTTCACCGCAGCGCGCCCGCACCCCCGACGCCTCGGTTTATAGGTCAGCCTGGTCCATCGTCCACGGCTCGTTGCCACCCGGCTCCACAGCCACGCCCACTCCGCCTCCACGCTCCTCCCTCTACTCATCCCGTCGTTTCCGCCACCCTCCTCCCTAAGCCGTGCCACCAATCTCGCATTCACCTTTGTTTCCTTTCCTGCGCGTAATCCTCCCGTCGCCATTGTCTCCACGCCGCCGCCGTCCTTTGCTTCATCTCCGCCGCTTTCTTCTCCGCCCGTTGCAGCAGCCGTCACCCCTATCCCATCGTCGTCGCCGGCGACGCCGAGTGACACCGCCCCCCCCCGAACGGCCTCCTTTTCGCCGGCGCCGAGGTCGTCCTGTCTCCCGTCCAGTGCCTCTCGATGCCGTTTCGAGCTATCGAACTTGACCCAGCCCGGTTGCCGGGGAGTTACGCGCGTTTAAGTGGCTGTCGTAAATATTCCCTCCGTTCTCTTTTTGCGTCGGGACAGGGAGCTCACCCAAGCGTACATATATAGGATTCGATATTCGATATTTTCGAATTACCGAAGGGGGCGTCATAATATTTCAGTCGCAAGGAAATCTCCATTCTGCCCGCCGCGGAGAGTGCGAGAGCGACAGAGAGGGAGAAAACTAGATGGAGGTACAGGCTGTATTGACGCAAGCAACAAACTCCCTACGGAGGGATTTTATGAAGTGAATCTCTTATATTTATTGCAGAATGTTAAAAACATGGCATATGAATGTCGTTACGACTATTCTTTACATTTGCATTTTATTTCTTCGGAATATTAGCGGAAGGATCATAAAGAGGCAACAAAAATGCGAGATATGGTTGATACTCTAGAAGACGATACAACCACGACGTTAAACTAGTATTACAAATTGCATTTTCTCTTAAATTGAAAATACTGTTTTTGAAAGGCGATATTTCATGTAAAAAGGTATAAAGTATATTATTTAATTATTGTAGGTAAAAATGACTAGTGCTTCAACATTACGTGTGTTAATATGACTCCAGAATTAGATTACACTTAGTTGTGAAAGACAGTGGCCGATGAGCTCAACAGAGTGAAATGGAAAGGGAACGAGACCATTCAGAAATAAATTAGAAGTTTTATGCTTTTGTTTTATATTAACTTATAAAAAAGCATTCAATTAGCTAGTTCTCAAAGTAATCCAAACAAACCCCTAGTTGAAAGCTTCATAAGTTTTGTAAAGAACATCATTAACTTGATAATAAATTAAATAATTTTAAAAGTTTCAATAAAAAATAAATTTTCATGGAGTGAAATATAAAATATTAAAATAAATCCAAGAAAGAAAAAATATTTTTATTTACTTGTAAAAATTCTTCTAAAAAGTCGCAAATATTTGTTATTGAATTATTACGGAAGTCTCTTAGAGAAATTTTCTGGGAATGCATCATAACTTTTAAGAACGAAAGCGTATTAGAAAACTACTGCGCGCTCTAAGTTCTACCGCCCTCTCGACCCCTTCAGAGGCACACTGGCAGATCCAGGGGATAGGAGCACCCACAGCACGCGAGCCAGCGAACGACCGCGTCGCTTTACTCGCAGACCGCGAATCGCCGCCTGTAATTTTCTATTCCCGTCATCGCCCGCCGCCGCTTAGAGGCAACTTAAGTGGTCCGTGCTCCGCGTCGCGCGCAGGGATCGGCACGCGGGCGGGGCGGGGCGGGGCGGGGCGGGGCGGGGCGGGACAGGGTGAGCCGGGGAGCGAGGCAGGGCGGAGGAGAGGTGGGGAAGGGATGGGCGGGAATGGGTGGGGCGCTTGGGCGGCAGGCCCCGGGGCGACGTGCGTGTGAGACGGGGCGGGGCAGGACGCGGGTGAGGCGAGGCGGGGATGGGCGGGGCGCATGGTCGGCGGACCCCGAGGCGACGTGCGTGTGAGGTGGGTCGTGCCGAGGAGGAGCCCGCGGAAGGTGGGGCGAAGGCGGGGCGAAGGCGAGGCGGAAGCGGGGCGGAAGCGGGGCGGGACGCGGGTGAGGTAGGGTGGGGAAGGGCGGGTATGGGTGGGACGCTTCGTCGGCGGGCAACGTGCGTGTGAGGTAGGGCGGGCAGGACGCGGGAGAGGCGGGAAGGGGGCGGGGATGGGCGGGGCGCGAGGGCGGCGGACAGCGTGCGTGTGTGGTGGGTCGTGGCGGGGAGGAGCGCGAGGAAGTCGGGGCGAGGCGCTAGTAAGGCGGGGTGGCGAAGGGCGGGGATGGGCGTGGCGCGTGGGCGGACACAGCGACGTACGTGTGAGGCGGGTCAAGGCGGGGAGGAGCGCGCGGAAGACGGGGCGGGGGCGTGGCGGAACGCTGATGAGGCGGGTGGGGAATGGCGGGGATGGGTGGAGCGCGTGGGTGGCGGAGCCAGGCGACATGCGTGTGTGGCGGGGAGGAGCGCGTGGAAGGCGGGGCGGGACGTGAGTGGCATGGGTGGGGATGGAAAGGCGGGGATGGGTGGGGCGTGTGGGCGGTGGGCGGCGTGCGTGAGGCGGGACGGGGAATGGCGGGGATGGGCAGGGCGCGTGGGCGGCGGACCCAGGGCGACGTGCGTGTGAAGCGGGTCGCGTGGGAGGCGTGGGTGGCCCGACTGCAACCGCCCCCGCGGGGCTCCCAATGAGACCATCGGCGCCCGGGGCACGTCCGCTCGGCGCCGCGAGTTCGCGCGGTCGCAGCTGTGTCGGCGCCGCCCCCGCTGTCGCCTCCGCCGCCGCAGTAAATCTCCGCGCGCACTAATAAACCTGGCAACGGCGTACGCACCGTGTGGCGGAGACGCGAGGCGGAGGGCGGCTACAATTGCGCCCTAGGAGCGGCGACTGGCCCACGATTCGTGTCGGGGGTGCGTAACGGCTGAGATCCGCTGTAAGCAGTTGGCGGCGGGGCGCTGCACGTTGCCCGGTGAATGCCCAAATGCGCAGCGGAGGTGTAGCAGTCTGCAGTAGGAAGTAGATCAAGAAACAATTTTCGTCTGTGGTATCCTCTGGAAATGATATTAGGCGCGTTTATTTCACTAACCATGTGAAACTGATGATGTTTTGAACGACATCGGTGGACAATATATTCTTTATTTTTTAAGTTTTTTAAGGACAAAAATCGTATTTTTTTCTATCTGGAAGTTATATTCTTGCTAGTGACTTGTGTTATATATATAAAGTTATTTTAAAAGATTCCTTTATTAATTATGTATTTAATTTACTAGTCATTGTGGGCTTAGATTTTTGAAAAGTAATCCATTTAATATATTCAAATTACTTTGACAGATGTACCCATCCCAAACATCGAATAACCTAAAATATGTTGTCTTAAAATTGTCTTTTTCCCCATGAACATTTTTAATATTATAAAATAGGAGATTGTGTACAGAAACAACATTATTTAATAAACTCAAGGGAATTCTACATATTAATTGGAAATAATTACGGGTTAGGGACAATGAGGCAAGAGCTGCACACCATTTTTTATTTACTTAAACATACATAAGAGGAATAAAGTTATATTTCTGTAATTGTGATTTGTTTATCACGAAGCAAGTACTCATCTTACAATACAACATTCGAGTCTTCCTCTCATTCACCCGGAGGATAAATTTACCCGGTCGTTTGTATCATCTTCCATCTTTCTCTACGGTGAGGCCAGTAACCAATTGAGCTCCGTACAGGATGCCATGCCACCCCAGATGGAAGCCTGCTGTGCTCCTCCACCTGACCCCTTTTACCCACCGCCTGCGTCAACTACCTCTCTCCCTGAGCTCTGCCCTGGGGACCGCGCCACGGGCGACGACGCCATCAAAGAGCTCTTCTGCACTTTGCACTACACGGATCTGTTAGTTCCGCCTTACGGCATCTAGCCACTCAACATCACTTTCAATTATTTTAGCCACAATTTTATTGCTACTTGTCGGGGAACAAACTTTCACTTCTTGGGTGGTATTAAGCAACGTTTATGGTAGATTTCAGAAACGATTTTCTCATAAATTATTTGAGGATTATCCACAAAACTTTATGTATTTTTTATTTTGATTCTCCTTCATAAATATCGATATTGTTTCTGGAGTCCAATCCTTTAATTGATTACTCGAAAACTTTGCGAATTCTTTAATTTGATTTTTATATCGCGCTTAACGTATTTCTAAAGTCTAAATATACTCACTTCACTGGAGCGTATTTATCTGCCACTCTCTCCGTTTGTCATAATTTTTCTGATTGATAATTCACTCTGCCCCTCACTTTTTTCTCCATTTCAATTGTTGTTTCTCGCAATTATTCCACCCGTTTATCTACAAATCGCACTACTGGTAGCTTTTTAGTACCCTTTTGCTGGTTCAGTAACATATTTTTTAAGTTTCTTTTTCTAAAATAATTTACTCGTTTTCTATCTCGCTTCATCACTTGATTCTTATTTTTTACTACATTTTGCCAAGAACAATTTTCTTATGTGTTCTTTGAAATTGTTTACTTTATTTCTTTTGTTCTCTCTACATTGATTATTGTATATATCCTCTACTTTTAACTGTTTTGTTTTGCTTTCTTCTTCCCTTCGGTGCTGGTAATAGATCATAGCAAACATTTTGTTTTTTCAGCTTTAAGTATTCACAGCTTCAAATACTCACCCTTGGTCTTTCTTGTGTTCCGCTTTTCATCTCTCTGCATTATTTTTGCTATTTGGCATGACTTCTTAAATAACATTTATTTATTTCTATTTAACGATTTTTTATGATCTTAGACAGTATCTAATTACTCCAGTGTGCTAATCATTCAACGCGCGAATGCCGTAACTGCACGTTGTCTGAACCCCTGCCGCGCCGCGCCCCCTATCCTGCAGACTCACGCGCCGGCTCCTGTCCCTCTCTCGAGCCCTAACGCCCTTCGCCCGGGGCGCCCCGGGCTGCTGATGGATCCGGCCGCCACCACCGCCCCTGCCCGCGCCGCCGCCGCCCGCGCCTCGCTGCCGCCACCACCGCTGCCGCCGCTGCCACCGCCGCCGCCGCCACCACCGCCGCCGCCCGCCGCCCCCGCCGCCCCCGCCGCCCCCGCCGCAACCGCCGCCACCGCCGCAACCGCATCCGCCACCGCCACCGCCACCGCCGCCGCCACTGCTGTCACCGCCTCCACCGCTGCTACCGCCACCACCACCGCCGCCGCCGCCGCCACCGCCGCCCCCGCCGCAACCGCCGCCACCGCCGCAACCGCCACCGCAACCGCCACCGCCACCGCCACCGCCGCCGTCACTGCTGTCACCGCCTCCACCGCTGCTACCGCCACCGCCACCGCCACTGCCGCCGCCGCCGCCGCCGCCGCCACTCATGCCACCGCCGCCGCCGCCGCCGCCCATCTGCCCAATTATCGCAGCGCCGTCGCCGCCGCTGCCTCTGCGAACGCTTCATTGTGCGCCGGCGGCCGCCCGGGTTCAGGTGGCGACGGCCGAGGCAGCGCCGCCGGCCACAGTGACAGCGGCGGTGGGGCTGACGGCGGGGGCGGGGATGGCCACAGCCCTGGCGCTGCACTGCTACAGCCGCCCACTCCCCCACGCGCCTGGGACGTGACGCCGCGACGACCTCCGCGCCGCGCCGCGGGCGAGGACGGCTGTCATGGCGCTGGCGACGGCCCCCTCACGGACCGCGTCGATGGAGGAGGCAGAGTTGATTTCGGAATAGAAACAATTTTATGGCTCGGAGTTTATAGAGAGCTCGTTGGCAAAAGAAATTCTTATGGCTTTCGGGTCTTCCGAACTAGAAAAGGCGTGTCGTTTGTGGGATAAGAGGTACTTCATCAAAATTTTATTTTCATTGCGTACAAGTTGCCTCTATAAAAGTTGCTCGGAGCACAACTAAATGTGTCGTAGCATCAATATGAAAGGGGTTGCTGCAGTATCATTTCTAAAAATTTAATAAGATAGTTGGAAATACTAGTTTAAAAAATCTATAATTTAAATAAACGATTTCGAAAACCCAAGGATATTTAGGTTACCTTAGTACTATTGTGAAAAGTATTTAATTGGTTCTTAAACACGAACAAATCTATTTCCATTCTAAATGGAGCAATTTGACAAGAGGTAGGTGCATACAATTTCATCCGGTTATCAGAAAAACGCTTTGAAGCTATGGTGCAAACTGAGGCCACGAATCTCTAGGGATATTCGTGAGGTGCTGTGGAGGATGGAAAGGGGTAATGTGTAGGGAGAACGCAATTGGAGAGACCCGCAGGCAACGTGTTAACGCAGTGGTCGAGGCCCGTGAGCGTCCGTGCGGTCGTGGTAACGGAGAATACTGCAGCCGGAGGCACCTCACGGCTTTCGTGCGAGGGCAGATGTTAGAAACCAAGCTAATGCTTCGAGGTGGCGAGCTAACTAAGGATGGTGGCGCGAGGTATTTAGGAACAATAAGATCTTAATGCGACTGGTAAGTCAGTTTCATGTTCATTAAACCACTCATTTTAGTGTGTTATTAAGGTTTCAATAATGATAAAATCATTTGAAGATTTATATACATACCGGTCGAGAGTAAATATGGATTTTTATATTTAAATCAAGCTCCGATTTCTTGTTGAAGTTATGACTGCAGTACAACAGTAAATCTAAGTTTTGTCTCCATTTCGGCAAAGTTTTTAATTGCACAATAAAGATTTTTACTAAAATTTATTTTAAATAACTCTGCGTACATAGTTCCTATTTTTTTCTCTGTCGTTTTATAATCATCTCATTAGAGGGTTGTATCTCGTTTCATTTTGGCAATCACAATGATACTTTTTTATTATAGTAAAGGTTTTTGATCAATTACATCAATCTTTGCAAACGAAACACTGAGGCATAACTAATTAATCATTGGTACATGTTCTTGTAAATATTTCGTTATATTGAGACGGTCGGTGGAGTCACGAATGACTTGACAAGACAACGCAATCGCAACAACAGGAAAAACCTTGTAAAACGTTGGAGAGGAGTGAACCTTATAATGACAAAAGTATGACAAGAGGCAGAAATGATAACTAACTTCAACATCCATTAGCTTTCGTCGTAGAAAAATTACTTATATTCAGTTTCATCTACCTCGATATATAACATATTTATACACTCGTAAAAAGTTAATATTTGCCTGATATTTGCCTCACAAATCTCATAATATACTTTACATTAATCCATATTCATACTTACAACGTCACCATCGTTTCCGTAAATTCTCTTCTACGATTGCACACCGCACTTTTCTCAGATAATAATATGAATCTACTTTAAAGTAATCCCCAAACATCACACTTCTGGTCAAAAGAGATATTGGAGTCGCACTGTGTTTCGTAGGAAACGATGACGCATTTTTGTTCGCATATTGATAACTGGATAAATAAAAATCTTACATTCAAGCGGTAAACAGACCGACTAAAACTTAATATTTTTCAAAACAAAAGCATTTTTTAGCCAATGATGATTCTATGAAAAATTACTTCCAAACTTCTAAAACTATTGCTTATTTAAGCCTGATAGTAAGTGGAATTGTCATGGGCCTTAAACACTTTCTTTTATACTTTATAATAGTACCTGCACTAATCAAACTTGTAATATGTCTATAAAGATGAAGGAACCCTAAAAAGCAAATTTACTCCTTATTTACGAATACGATACATCATTATGGGAATGCGATCGCGATCCGCGAACAGGGAAGAGTAGCTCAGTGCATCAACTGATGACACTGCTGTGCCTCTGACCGGAAAGTCCTAGGTTCGAATCCCGACAGTGGCAAGATATTCGACTAGCTTGTCAGGTAGGTCGAATTCAGTTGCTGTCTGGTAGAGAATTCTAGGGGCCGGTTGCTCTAATCGGTAGTTTTCCGTGGTTTCTCCGATAAAAACCAGACGAATGCCGGAGCAATTCCCTAACAAACGGGCCACGGACCGCGCACGACCTTACCTTCCTCTTGCTTGTACTATCCTCTCCCCTTACACACACACTTACACTAACATGCACTACACTACTACATATTCCGGGAGACCGGTTGGGAGCTTAGAGCTTGTCCCGGCTGGTGAGGTGCCCCGCTGGTGGGAGATACCTGGTTGTGGGAAATCTCGCTAGCCGACATTAGGTCACCATTTCGCCATCTCGCCATCCAGCGGGGGAAGATCTCCGCCACCTGCCGAGGGATAACACATGCACTACACTTACGGGACTAATGAGCTCAGTGGTTGACGCGCCCGGAATCACTACCAACCAACCAACCAACCAACCAACCGAACCACTGCGAAATAAAGAAAGATGTGTGGAGCATGTGACTGGTCGTCGCCGGGGGCACCTGCGCCGTCGCCGCCGCCGCCGCCACCGCGCCGCAATATTTCCCCGCCCGGCCCCCGCGCGCCGCGCCCGTCCTCCTCTGCGGTGGAATATGGGGGCGTTTGCCCGCGCTCGGCCGAGCGATTGCGGTGCGGCGGCGAGGGCGAATATTGCCAAGGAACGAGAGGCGTGTGGCACCGGAGGCACGGAATATGAGACGTGGGGCGGTGGGATGCCGTGAAATAAAAGCAGGTGAAGGATTGTTACGATGTGTAAAATTCGATGTGGTCGATTTTTCAAACGCAGAGTTGTATATTGAAGGGATTTTATCACTGAGCATGTTTTTGCTGGTTACCTTCCTTACAAGTTGGTTTGCTAAAAAAGGGGATTTATGCGGCCTGGATAGCATAGGTCGCTAAGGCTGAAGGGCCGTAGCTGCTTCGAGTGGGAGTGTCGCGAGTGCAAACCCCGCCTCGGGCATGGATGTTTTTAATACTATCCTGATGTGTTCCTCCTACAGTTACCCCTACAGTTAAAACAATTACAACAGTTGCTGTATGACCAAGTTGTTAAAAAGCAACCCTAAAAAAGTGGTGATTCGTCATTACGCATATAGTACTTCAAGATTAATTTCATTTTAAAAACTACGATCTTGATAAGTATGATGATTTACAGTTTTTATTTTTATTGTTGTTATTTTAGTTGTTGGTCGTTATTCGTTATTTTTCTTTTTTCAGTAAACTACTATCAAGAATACTTTGTGACCTACGTAACGTTAAAAATAAACATAAATTTCCCGTTATCCAAACAGTACATATTTGCACGTTGTCCCAAATTTGGGAAAAGTTAATGTTTAACTTGCGTTGCAATATCAAACATTCATAAAAGTTGCTCTTTTTCGACGTAATGATAAAACTAAATACGAAGAGAGAGGTTTTGAACTGATGGGAACGTTGTTTGCTTCCGTGATTAATACACCTTAAACGTGAGAACTTATCCATTGAGATACCTGCTGTGCAGGGACCATTATGCACCGCAATACGCGTGGCTACACTTAATGAAAATCGCCCCCAGAGGGGGAAAATTAGAATACGCGCATCGCCGATATCGCAGGCCGTTTCGCGTCCTTGCTTCATAGAATCGCGCACCTGGCACGGCGCGAGTTGCAATGCAGGGAATCGCTGTTGCCCGTTATTGTTATTTCGTTGCAGATGAAGAGCAGCAGTACCGGCGCTTGGCATGGGCAGACCGGGCGATCGTCCGCGGCCCCGCAAATCAAGAGGCCTGATAATGGAACTGATGAAAAGAAAACAGGAAAAAGAAAAGAAAATAGAACTCGAGAAAATCGTTATCTTAATTTAATTAGTCGCAGTACAGTAATATATTTCATAAAATTCTTAATTAAATGTTTGCCCAATTATTGTCATTACTTACAGGGTAAGACTCAATAAAATGAACCAAATGACTAACATTGAAATAGGATCTACTGAAATTTATATTTATTATATCATGTATTTAACAACAAGTTATTTTGTTAAACATTAACTAAATTTAACAGAATTTTTAGCGTTTCAAGCTCTCCGTGTAAATACGAGTATTCGTAGTATTATTTGGTCACTAAATACTCTATTATTTAAAATATATTTCAAAAAACTTTTTCTTGCTTAAACGTAATTTTTGTTATGTGTTTGAATAAATACAATAACTCATATAGTTTTTTGATACAACTTACACATTTTTAATTTGTGTGTGTGTGCGTGTGTGTGTGTGTGTTTGTGTGTGTTTGTGTGTGTGCGTGTGCGTGTGCGTGCGTGTGCGTGTGCGCGTGTGTGCGTGTGCGCGTGTGGGTGTGTGCGTGTGTATGTGTGCGCGTGTGTGTGTGCGCGCGTGTGTGTGCGTATGTGTGTGCGTGTGTGTGCGTGTGCGCGCGCGCGAGTGTGCGTGTGTGTGTGCGCGTGCTTGTGTGTGCGTGTGTGTGCGTGCGTGTGTGCGTGTGTGTGCGTGTGTGTGCGTGCGTGTGTGCGTGTGTGTGTGCGTGCGTGTGTGCGTGTGCGTGTGCGCGTGTGTGCGCGTGTGTGCGTGTGTGTGCGTGTGTGTGCGTGCGTATGTGCGTGTGTGTGTGCGTGCGTGTGTGTGTGGAGAGGGACGGTTACGTTTCGGCATTGCCCCGGGCCCAAAATTGTCTAGTTCCAGCACTAATGAGCAGCCATATTATTCCAAGCCCATGTTCCGCTGAATTGGTTGTATTCACTGTAATGCTCCAGAATTACGGGCACAATAAAGACGTTATGATGAAACTGATTTATAAATTTAATGAAGTAACAATACAAAAAATTTTCAAACTTGCAACTCAGTAAATACACTGTCTCATTTTCATAATGCGTCTGTAACATTCACTTGAAGTATTTTAGTGAAATATTAATATAATTTTTTGTACCGATAGTTTGCTCAAGAACTTTGTATTGCACATTCTTAGTGAAGAATAATTTTATTGTAATTATTAGACATCGGATGTTTAGGCACTAAAAAATCGTCTTTTAGGCGCCTAAAAAGGCACTGAAAAAGTCAAGAATAAGGAGAAAAAAGGCACTGTCATAAGTTACATACACAATAAAATGGAAAAATTGTAATTTTTGCCTATATTATTTTGTAAATTTAAATGCACAAAACCAGTTCGTATATTTTAATATCAAACTAGATTTACATATTTACAACTCTTCTACATTTTATTTTTAATAGTTTCCATTAACCAGAAATATTTACATATTACGTAACTTTTCAAGGATCACAATTTCAAATTTGCGACGACTGGGAGACAAAATCAGTTTGAATGCGGAGAAGGATATCTGAACGATGTGACTGGCATATATTTTAGCAGTCCAACACTAGCAACACTGAAACCTTCTGGGAATTTATATTTATTTCCACTTAAAATTTCGGTTCCCTCGGTGTATTGTCAATCGTCCATGTTCTCAGATCATAACTGGTATTTATGAGATATGGAAATGGAGAAAAATCAGTTGGTATTCTTTAAGGAATTCTCTCGTAATTGTAAATTTCAAGACGTGAATTCAAGGTTTCGTAATGAATGGTCGCGTTGGACTATCGCCGGTTATCCGATATTTTAGCATTGTATATAAATATAATAAATGAAAGGCAAAAAAAGTCCTAAAAAAGGTATTTATGCAAAAAATAGGCATTTATACTAAAATAAGCAAAAATAAGCATTATAAAACTTCGTCATATGTCATCATTTGTCATGATTCGTAGACATATATTATCAGCCTTTAAATAAGTTCTCTAGAAAAAAATAGGCATTTCCCTAAACATCCGATGTCTAGTAATTATTAACGTCATTAGTCCTATATAGAGCAAATTTTCAACCATGTCTTTTATTTGTGATATTAAACGCATTCGTTCAATATTATTCTTGATACTTAAGTGTACTTTTTACAAGAAAAACAAAACTACTTCTTTTTTGGAGGAGTACTCATCCGCCATCTTTAGTTACTACTGATGTGTTTAGATTGTTCCAACGGACTGCAAACGACTTAACGGCCAATAAGTGGCTTTTCGTTCCTCTGGTTGCGTTGTGTTATTATGTCAGAAAAATACTGCAAAAATGTTGTTTGTTTGTTTCAAAGCTAAGAATGATCTGACCATTTCAAGAAGTATAACTTACTTCACAAGTGCCACTATTTTCACGACCTAGGGTCCTTGCTGAAACTCGGGCTGACAGAATGTCCGTGGCCCATGCAGAAATCCGGAGGAAGCTATTGCTCGCCCAGCTTCCAGCCCCTCCCGCGACCTCGCGCCACAATGCGCCCCATATGCCTCGCTCCCCCGCGCATTAACCACCGACGCGAGCTGCCAGCCTCCATCCCTCTCGTCAGCGAGACTAATTATACCTCGTGATGCGCCACTGCTGCTCTCTCATCTGGGGCGTTCCCACCCCCGTCCCTCCACCCGAATACGCTATTCCCTAAAACGAATCTGCGCACCGGAAACGATGTCGATAAGGTCTATCTGTGGAAAATATTGTTGCCCGTGTAAAATTTTATATGTGGCTTCACGCTACATTTTTATCCCAACGACTCAATTTACCTTCTAATTGGACTAATGATGTTTCTCAAATAACAGAGTAAAAAGTTTTTTTTTGTGCTGTTCAAATGGAATTTTTATTATTCGCTGCACCAGCTATGTATCATCCCCATAAAAGGACGTCGAATTGATGTTGCGAAGCGTTGAATAATGTATGTGGTGTGCGATTTTATAAAAATTTAAATGTGGTGACCCGGCAGTTCCGCGTCAGAGGGTGCTGGGTGCAGCTTCCCGGCTGCTAGTGACGGGGGGGAGGGGGAGAAAGCGGTCGTGGAAAGCGCCGTTCACCCGATAAAAGCGGGCTACCTGTGACCCCCTTTATGCCTACGTAAT